>JAHKKF010533045.1:37670-53370 GCA_019740295.1 Labeo calbasu
ATACTGTGCAAATTATGCGCAAATGGGACAAACCATTCCTTTTTGAGGGGGGGTTTCTAGAGGGTAACTTAGTTGACAATGGTTTTTCATACGCCAATAAAACAATTTTTTTTTCATTTTGTCCCAACTGCCTTGATTTAGATAAACAGATAGTCCGGGCCCAAACTCACGCTGGCTGACTGAGAAGTTTACATGTCAGGCCTCATTGTTTTGAAAGTAAAATGTTTTCTCCAGGATGAAGTCAACTTAAGAATGATTTATTTACAGTTGTCAGTTGTCAGCACAACAAAAAGACTCTCTGAGAATTCTGGACTCTAAATTTATCCTTTTCAAGTATCGTCACTGAAACCTTTAAAGCTAAACCAAAAACTTACCTAACTAACACTTCTCCTTTAAAGATGAAAAATGACCCAGTTTGTCACAGAATATTATACTTCACAACACAAGAAAATGAATTACACATGACTGATTCTCATCCACTCCTCTATACGAGAACATTTTAAAAGCCTCCTTCTTCCTTTACAGCAAAGTGCTTCTCTCCAAGCCCATGAATCATGAATAAACAATGTCCTATAATTTATGTAACCTTTCCTTTCCTCCCAACATACACAAGTTACTTCACGACAGGCCAAGGAAAGCGTTCAGAAGGTGAATGCCACATCGACATGATGTCATCCTCCTGCTGAGAAACGAGCGAAGTTAAAGAACTCTCTTATTCAGCAAAAGACAGCGTGCCATCTGCACTACGTTTAAATTAGCATGATAACGAGCAGCGCTAGGCTCAGATATGGATTATGTAAACTGACAGTGGCATGCTGTTCAGGGTTCGGCTTGCTTTTACACTTGTGTTGGAGCTACAAAGCAAATTCAAGCTCCTCAGATCAACTGTACCTATTGAATTGCTAATAACTGTCTAATTAGCCTAGGAATGATAGAGTTGTAATGACATGTTATTGCAAAATATATCTAATTACACATTTCTGGGACATAATTCACATCCTTACATATCTGTCTGGAGACATTTCATGTAAATTAGCAAATAAACTGTTTGAACATCTCCTAAGAAGACTTGTATTTCTTCGTAGTCTATAAAGTTTATGGTTTGGTTCCCAAAGCCATGTTTGAATTGCCTGGGGAGGTTCATACTGGCATGGCAATTGCAATGTAATTTCATGCGAGTCATGATACAGATTAACCCAGTGGCTTATCTGGATTTCCTCAGTTTGTTGTAGTTGCACTGTAATGCTTGATGTGATTAGTGTGCTTGATGTGTGCAAGCAGTGCAACTATGAGAATTACATTTTCAGTGGCCAGCAAATCTCCAGCGACTGCTCCAAAGCAACATAACTGATTTTCAACATTTTCAAAACTGAATATAGACATTGGGTTGCCTGAATGACTAATCGACTATCGGTTCTTAAAGGGACAGTTCCACCAAATTGAAAATTCTATCATTCATTACTCACCCTCCTGTTGTTCCAAACCTATAAGATAGGGTGAGCATATTTTAGTTCTCAAAAAAGAGGATGGGGGTGGGGGATGACCATATCAAAACTCAAAATATGTCATTTCCGTACCTAAACTACATATTTTACAGTCACTGTTACACAGATTGTTATAAACACAGCTAAAAGGCTTTCTACCACAGTGGCCATCCTTCACCTAAACTAATATCTACCACAGTTTTATCATAAGTAGAAGGCAATCTGTTTCAATACAAGCATTTCAGTCAAATGCAATTTATGCAATATTTCAAACCTTTCACCCAAGGGAGAAAATCAACCTGGCCAACAGTTTAAAATCATCCAAATTCCATGGAAAGTGGATTTGGCAACCCTACTTCCAACACAGGCTGCATCCAAAGTGATTTAAATACTCCGCATATTGATAGCGACTCTCTGATGGGCGAAAATTATATTCAATATTAGAATGTTTGCGGGAGTGGGATTAAGAAAACTGTCCCGCGCAAGGCTTTAATATGAAAACGCACACAATGAATAAAGACTGTAGAAAGCAAAAGCCAAATCCCGGACATTCTGGGGGATTTAGAAATGCTGGTCGGATGCATTTTTTTAGGTTCAAAAAGAGGACGTGTCTGGGCAAAAGAAGACGTATGGTCACCTTACGTAAGACCTTTGCTGAGTAAGGACATCGTTAACATAGTCCATGTGACATCGGAGGTTTAACCTTAATTTCATGAAGCTACGAGAATAGTTTACAGGTTTGGAACAACATGAGAGTAAATAATTAATGACAGAATTTTCATTTTTTGGGTGAACTATCCCTTTACGGGAACCCAGAACAAAATTAGGCTGGCAGTTAGACAGAATGAAATGGAGCACAATGAAGGGGTCTTTCTTTATTTTTTTAATGAATATTTTTCATTTTCTACATTCAAATAAATGAATTTTTTTAAACTTTCAATTAATGAAAGAATCAAGTACTGTATCATTTTGAATCCACAAAAATATTAAGCAGCACAACTGTTTTCAACCCACCGCTTTTTTATTGCATTAAGAATAAAAAAAGGCACCCTTGAAGTGAAAAATTACAATCTTATGTTCCGCTTTCGCCTCAATGGTTTTGCTTTTTTTTTTTTCAGATGGTGGCCCATATCTGCAACCACTAGGAGATATAAATATTTTTATATACCACGTTAATATCAAAGTTCACATTTATTATATAAAAAGCACTACAAAATCCATTATTATTAGTTTTGCAAGCTACAACATTCATCTTAAAGAGATAGTTCAGCCAAAAATGAAAATGCTGTAATTATTTACTCACCTGCACGACAACTCAGTCAACGTCCTTACTACCTTTCTGGGCCTTTAACATGTCAGTTGCTTTGCTGTCTATGCAGGGTCAGAAAGCTCTTGGATTTCATCAGAAATATCTTAATTTGTGTTCTGAAGATAAACGGAGGTCTTACGGGTTTGGAACGACATGAGGGTGAGTAATTAATGACAGAATTTTGATTTTTGGCTGAACTATCGCTTTAATACACTGTATGATTATACAGCTGCGTGCTGTTGCCAGTCCAAACTAACCTTTCAGCCTAATACATTCTTCCTATGATCCAGTGTATCAGAGCAGCTTCAGATAGCCCTTAGGCCTCAACAGCGTGATGCATTTCAACAAGCAGATAATAAGGTCTCAAAGGAACAGAACTAAGTTAACGCAATATCCTGAGAAGGCGGGTTAGCACCACAAACTGAGTTGACTTCACTAACACAGGGGTCATGGATAATCACCCTCCCCCCTGCACCACTGATTGAATTATATGGGCAATGTGCCCAAGGGATAATTGAGCTTGGCTGGCACTACCCTTCCATTACTACAACAGCCCCCAATAGCATTATGTAAACACTTTTTATTCCTAACCGTTCACTTCGGATCTGATTTTGAATGGGAAGAAAAACAAACAGTTCATTTTCATGAACGGTCAGGGTTGATTTAAAGACCAATAGAGTACCGCTGCAATGCAATTTCCTTAATTCTCTCAGAATGACAGATTTGCTGACGTTTCTGAGAACTGCTTTTTTTTTTTGTGCAATCAAACTTTTGATTTAAAGCTGAGCACTCAATAAGTTTGGCATTTGTAATGAGGAGTGAATCAACAGCCCTCATAAACCATAACAGTTCTGCTTCAGTGAACGTTCACAACTAAAACCAAGAAAACGATCAATTCACACAAATGCTTCTTGAGCTTCTACTTTGTCACATTGTGTTTGTTTATGACTATTTTTTACACTCTGCAATTCCATTTGCCCTTTGTAGAGTGGCTGCAGCGGAGTGATTGAGGTTCAGGACTGGTAATCCAAAGGTTGTACGTTGTGACCCCAGTGGGAGTGACCTTTGAGCTGGAGAGAGCCGCTGTGCCCGCGAGCAAGGCACTTAACCCTAGGCGAATATGTCAGATAAAAAGAAAAATAGTAATCACAAGCCCCCTTTCACATGTTCGGCCAATCAAAGCCCTCCTCTGAATGATGTATGACGCATTCACATCCCAACTGACCATAGATCACAGGCAAGCACAGCACTCTGCCGGCAGGAGACCTTGAGGTGACATTGGGAAGAGAAGTACCGGGCTGCTGTAGTGACCGCCAGCTAATCAAGAGAAACATCAGAGCATTTTCCAGCCGCTCAGCCATCGCACGTCACAAGAAGTCATGTGGGGGAGACAGCGGTCAACACATGAATACATTTGGTAGCCTTCAAGTGATGGTAAAGAAAATGTTCTCCAATAGATGCAATGTGTTTGTGCAAAGGGTGGGAGGGCAGCAGGGGTAAAATAAAATAAAATAAAATAAAATAAAATAAAATAAAATAAAATAAAATAAAATGTATAATAATAACAACACTAATAATAATAATTTTTCTAATCTTTTTTTTTGTGCTGACCAACACAGCAGTCTTATATCCAGACATGACCATTTAATCATCAAAGAAATTCATTTCAATGTATTTACCTCGAAGTGTTTCATAAAATGTCATGAAAAGACATAGTACACCTGAAAATGTGTGACAAATGAAACCGTTTACACTGTGTTCATTGGACATTGTTCTGTTGGTTTTAGCATCCCGATTGGCCCGATACAACAACACTGTCTCAACCTGTGGTGTGAGTTTGGGGTGGGACTATCTGTTTGACTGTCCAACGGAAAACATAGGGTGTGTTTGGTTTGATGCATCATTTTTGCAATTTAGTTTGGTGATGCTAGCAACAAAAAAACACATTTCAGCTTAAAATTATTCGGTTAGATATGCATAAGCTGTATGTGTTCTAATTAATTTTATTAATACGATTTTTCCACCACTGCTTAGACCTCTGACCCTGTGCGTACCACTGATACACTACTTGTTATGACTCAAGAGCATTACTTCTTTCTTGATACTATGTTCATTCTGCAAAATTAAGTACACTGTCATTATCTAAAAATAAAGCTGAATGTTTTTTTAAAAACCCAATAATAAAGCCTTTTTAATGTGTGAGTCACACACCGCCTGTGTGAGACCAGCAACTATTCTTGTAAAAAAGCCATTATGATGATGATTATTAATAAATATATCAATGTGAAAAAATGCAAATGAACTGATAGTCTGGATTTATGATAATGATGCTAGAAATACGAAAAGAATGCAACTGAATAATAAGGCTTGTTATCCCTGATAGGTCATCTTACAAGAACTGTGGACTGGGAATAAGATGGCGTCCTATTGATCGCAGGGAGGCAATTTGTCTCCTTCTCCAAGACAACCTTGTGTGACACCGAGGTCCTCCATCTTCTCCACAAAGCTATCATTAAACAAAATGGATACTTCAATAAATCCAGATTACGTAGGTCATTCGTTATCGCATTCCGACACAAGGGACACTTCCACTTGTCTGCTACTGTACGTAAACACACATGGACAGTCGTTCATGTCACATCTCACCATCTGACATTAAGGATCTTTTTGGTCGGTTTCACTTTGTTAATGTAATCTGATTTAACAGTAAAAACCATGAATCAGAACATTTGTTTTTTCTTCAAACATCATCACACCATGTATGACAGAAGATCACTGGTGATGCCAGTTAAATTTTAAACAAAGGAGGATCAAAATTGCCTCTTGTTGTGTGTACTTTTCTGTACTGAGTATGTAAGTCTATATTTGACAGACAATCTAATTAAACACAAGAAGGGATGAAAAATTCCCATGATGCAGTTAAAGTAACATGCTATTTAAAGTGATGTCTCCTTTGTGCTAGAAACTAAGCACTAGAAACTCTAGAAGCCAGCTTTGATTCTTCTGGCATCTTTGTGCACACAAAACAAGTGCAAAAAGAAACAGGTCTAGACAGCCTATGCATGTCTGTCATGCTCAGCATGGGAAAATGAAAGTGCACTAATTTTAGAAAATCTGCTGGTTGTGACTGCAATTGGAAGTCAACTTCAGTGATGTGCCTGCTGTAACAGACAGTGTATGTGTGTGTGTGTGTGTTTAACTGTGTGGTTGATCGACAGAAGAGGGCAGTGACACACAAACATAAAATAGCTTTAAAACCTCATCAAATGCCTTGATGAGCAATTTTAGTACTTGTGTTGATGCATGAAATTTCAACGGAACATTGCAAGAGTATACACCTTTTTCCTGAGTAACCAATGAGCGGCACCATGAAGGATTCTTCCGTTTGGGCGCTTTCATGTTCCAGTCTCCATAGAAATCCATGTTAAAACGGGGTAAAAATCGACTGAATTGAAACTTTTTCAATATAACTACGTATAAAAATATGTGCAGGTTTAACGTTAATATCGGCTTGGAAAACACGTTAATTTGACTAGAAACACCAGAGACCGGAAATGTAATGCACCGCTCCAGTCAAGCGAGAAAAAGGTGGATACTAAACTGGTATACTTAAAGTCTGCTAAATTGGAACAACTAATTTCACATCTAAAGCACTTTAATTGTGCAGAAGCAGTGCTGAAGTCCAACTAAAGTTATACTTAAGTATATTATATTGCGCTAAAGTGGAAGTATACTTTAGGTACACTTTCAATTTTTAGCATTTAAAGATATTATTTAAAGATCTTACAATCCACATCAGTGGTGACATTAAAACATATTTTAGGCTTGATATTAAGAAAGTTTAATTACAATTTTTATATCAGTAAGTCTCAAGTGATATGTCAGTAAATATGGTAATAGACTTGAACTATACTAAATGCATTTTAAATCTATTGCTTACTAGGGTAATTACTTTACTCAAAAGAAATTAATTTAAAACAAAAGTATTGAAAACAAAAATAATTACAGTTTTAAGAAACAAGTATTTTTACATTGAAATTATACCAATAACTATAATAAATCAGCCAATTAATTTGAAATATATAGAACACTACAATAAGGTCCCATTAGCTACTGTTAGTTAATGCAATACATTCGTCACAGGATTTATTCATCTTTGTTAACATGAGTTAAAAAAACTAGAATTTTTAGTTCATAGTCTGTTGAATAATATTAACAGCTACAATGTTAATTACTATTACTATAAAGTGTTACATTTTTTTTTGTCAACTGTCAGAAATACACTATCCATCCACCTTATATTTGCCGTATGAGCAGACGTGTCCATTTGTAAATTTTATGAGTCTGAGGTTTATGAGTCTGGCTTTCAGTTTCATCCGCATCCAGCTATTTTTAGCCGTACAAAACAGCTTGTTTTGCTGCTTGATATTGCAAATTGATGTGTCTTAACATTTTATTTTAATGTATTATCTTAATTATGAACACACTGGTTTGTAGTGCAAACAGTTTTACTGTTTTATGCACATTTTTATTCTTCTCGTCATTCCCGGCTAATGAAGTCTCACCCATACTTCTGTGTTAAAGAATAAGGTGGATATATGACTTCAAATATATTGAATCAGATTTAAAAAAAAAAAAAAAAAAAGATAAACACATTCATGTGATGGAGAAACCTTTTCATCACCACATTTTCATCCATCAAATGAAAGAAATTTTAAGACTTTAAGACGTCTAGCCACATCATTGTCTATGTGACACCAGGGCCGCAAACCAGACGTCGTCCTGTCATTCCACATTCATGTGCTGTTAGTTCAGATCAGGGCCGATGTTCGATCCACCACAGCTCTCCGTTTGGCTACAAGATGGTCTGAGCTGTCTAGTGAGGGTGATGTAACAGACTGGTGTCAATAATGTCCCCTGCATACTCCCATCCCCCTTTTACTCAAGAGATTTACTATCACATTTTTGCGTCCAACCAACCACCTCATCACCGCGTATGTCATCTCTTTAACTGCCCATTAGATTTGAACACGCTGTATTCAAGTGTTTCAAACCTAAAGTCTATTACACAGCACCTCATCACTGTTGTCACAGTACCAACATCTGAAACCACAGCAAACAATCCAACACCCACAGACAAAGGGATCACTTTACTGACACCATGCACAGGTTTCGCTTCTGGATACTGCTAATAGATTAATCACAGAGGCGTCGCATCCTTAAGGTTAATAATTTCCATTGTACTGTAGTTAGTGTGGCACTGTTGGAGTCTGATGGATATGCACAGAGGTATTTTGCCATGGAGTAAAATGCTAAGAATAGAATGGGAACTTTGCCACATTTTGTCTCCTTAAATAGCCAGCCTTTTCAACGACTCCACGTTCCATTCCATTATTTACATTGCTACACATAAGGGATAATGTACAGTCTGTTGTTCAAACCCAATAAACATATACCAAAATCTGGAGGGGTCTTGTGTCACCCTTAAAGCGTTTATTTTCTGATAATGACCAGCTGGCTGGTTGTTGTCCTATTATTTCATGGCTACTTACTGAAAAGTAAATATATGGATATGAAACACTGATTTTGATTATCATAATATACACAACCATTTAAAGGTGGCATATCATGAAAATATGATTTTTTCCATTTTCAAGTGCTATAATCAGGTGGGTATTTGTGGTACGAGCTGTAAAGGCACAGCCATATTCTGGAAAAGGGGGCGGGGAGCAGCAGCTCATTTGCATTTAAAGAGGCATGCACGAAAACAACGTGTTTCTGCTTCCACTCAAAATGGCCATTTTCAAAATGATATAATAAATGATCTGTGGGGTATTTTGAGCTGAAATTTCACAGGCACATTCTGGGGACACCTGAGACTTATACGTATTACATATTGTAAAAAGGATAATAGGTTTCCTTTAAAAGTTTTACAATTTAAAATATTAGCATTTAAAACACCTATTTTCTATTTTAATATAATATTTCACAATGTTGCTGTTTTAACTGTATTTTCTATCCTGCCTTGTTGAGCATAAGAGACTTCTTTCATTAAAAAAACCATCCACAGTCTTTTAAATAGAAGTGTGTATATTATTATTATTATTATTATTATTTGCAAGCTTATCCAGCTCTTTGTGTCTCATACTGGTTCCTTTTTTCATTTAATCACTCTAAATTTATTGATTGTCTATTCAGAATCACATATTAATAACATTAGAACATTTGTTTGGTAAGTGTCTACACTAAAAGACAGTAACATTTACAGTGAATAACCGTAAACTGACATTCCCAGAATTCCCTGTGTTACATTTTTCTTTTTTTGTTTAAATAACTCTTTCTTCTCAGTTTTGTACATTAGGGTTGTATGTTACATCTAATGTTACATCTAATGTGCACCTTCTATATATGTTAATATTTAAAACTTGTTTGTTATAAGCTTTGGTTCATCATGTGACTTTCTCATCACCACCTGCTTTTGGTGGTTTTCAGTGTATTGCAAAGGTACAAAACAGATTTCAGTACTTTAATAGGTTGGTACATTATATCAATTAATGAAATTATGGTATTTACCTGTAAATTTAAGTGAAAATCGTCAAATGCAAAACGCTGCTACTGTATTTTTTATGGTAAAATTCTGACAACCACAGCTGCCATTCTTTTACCATAAATTGTACAGAATGTTTTACAGTGTACATACCATATCACCCTTTGATGCTTGTTTTACCAGCAGCTGGCTGGTAATTTTCACTACGTTCACACATAGCAATAGATATGCCGTGTTTAATTCTATTCCTGGCCATAATCTGTTCTGATATTTTCTGTACGTCTATTATTTAAAATGCACTAGTTATCAATAGGTGGATTTATGTGATCACCATCTGACCCCAGAGATGATTACTGTACAAACTGTATCATATATCTGCAGATAATACAGAGAGCGGTTCATTTATGCATAGAACTGATCTCATCCCCAGTCTAGTCTGGCAACCTATTATTGAAAAAGCATGAATCATTGAAAAGATGCTAAATTTAGCAACCAATATGGCTTCCACAAAAACAGAACGAAAGACAATGCCAGCAGCCTCCCAAGCTTTGCCCATACAAATCATGCTTATTTCTGGGCTCAGATTATTCCCTCTTTAACTCTATACAGAGGAGCTCAGATTATTGCCTCCGCATCTAGAAAAACTATATTGGTACAAATATAGCATTTCAAATACCTTATACCTGATATGTGGTAAGGTAAAAAGGTCATAATTGTCATTTTTATCTATATAAAAGTTTTGCAAATAGTGTTCATTCTAAATAAAATATCCACCATTATTGGTTCCAACAGTTATTGGTTCATGCTGGTAATGTAGATAAAAAATATCTAGTATTATATTAAAATATGGACCACAAAACCAGTCATAAGTGTCAGGGGTTTTTTTTTGGTAATTAAGACTTATGCATTATCTGAAAGCTGAACAAAGCTTTCCAGTGATGTATGGTTTGTTAAGATAGGACAATATTTGGTTGAGATACACCTATTTGAAAATTTTGAATCTGAGGGTGCAAAAAAATCTAAATATTGAGAAAATCGACTTTATGTCCAAATGAAGTTCTAGGCAATGCATATTACTAATCAAAAATTAAGTTTTGATATATTTACAGTAGAAATTGTACAAAATATCTTCCTGATCAATAAGCTTCACTTAATATCCCAATGATTTTTGGCATTAAAAATATTTATATATATTTGGCTATTGCTACAAATATACCCGTGCTACTTATGACTGGTTTTGTGGGTCACACATACTGTTATACTTTCAGGATTTTATTTTTAGAATTATCTAAATAATTATATATTGTTAAATAATTTCATATAATTACATACAATATATGTATATAATAAGCATACATTGATATATTATATATATATAATATGTAATATAATTATACTTAGTGTTTGTTAATATTTTTAATTAGATATTATTTTTATATTTTCTACTTTCATGTTAATTTGAGCTAAATTTGTATTGTTTTTGTTGTTTTAAAAAAAAAAGTTAAAAAAAAGTTAAAAAAAAATAAATATAGTACAATATAGAAATTTAATGACTGAGTAAAGCTTTCACAAAAAATGTGTCATAATTCAGCAGCGTGAACAAATAAATAAATAAACAAAATATGCTACATTTATTAAATTAAAAAGCAAGTGAGATGATTCATCACTGACCAAAGCAAATCAAAAAACACCTCCTCCCTGCATCCCTGTGCCACAAGCAGCGTAAGTGTCAAAACACACACACACAATCATTCAGTCCAGTACACAGGAACTCAGCGCCCTGCTAATGTAAGGTCGTCCATTTCTTCTCGCTTGAATTTTAATAAAACTATCTCATTGATATCTTTTTGCCATCCCTGATCATTAAAGGTTTGGTCTACAGTGGGTTTCTGTTATTTCTTTACATTTTGAGCCAATCTGAAAGCATTGTGGTTTCTGAAGAGAGCTGTGAGACCTGTGGTTATTTACTCTGGCTGTTAGTAGAAATGATCTTGCATAATGTTTTACATAATTCATATTCATATTATGCAGCAGGTAGTGTCATGTTATAATTGGAACCGCAAGGCTGTACAGTAGATACCCACAAAGTGTTATCTGCAGTAAAATGTTTTCTTTACCAGAGAGTCAAAACTGTAATAGGCTACATATCCTCACAAATCTAAATGACTAAACTACTAAAGAGAGTAAAACCCATCATGACAGCAACTGTTAGAGCTGTTAATGCCATAAAGAAGCCAGCCATGTGAATAGCCGGCGAGCGTAGCCCTAGAGATCTGAATTGAGCTTGGTGCCAGTTGTACATCAGACAATCCAACTGAGTGACTCAGAGGGCTCTTCCAGTCACTTGTAAATCACACAGCGCATCTGATGCACTCCTCAGTGACCTCTTCGGTCTGGAGCAAGACCAAGGAAAAGCCGGCACATGTAGGGAAGTGTATCACAGAGCGACTAGCGTCCCTACCTTAACATACAGCTGCTGGAACTCGTCCAGGTTGAGTCGGCCACTGGGGCAGTCCTTCAGGAAACCTTTGTACCACTGTTTGAGTTCATGTTCATTAAATTCTGTGTTCTTCACCAGGTCCTCCATTACCTCAGGGGTCAGCTTGCTGTTCTGTTTCCCCATGGTGTCTGCAAGGCACAGAAATCAAAATAGCTATGATCTCACTTTGCCTGGAGCTGTAGTTCATTTTAACGGCATAAACTGTATAAACTGTATAAAGGTTGTTCCAGAACATTTTTGTCTCTTCCATATACTAGCATTCAGTGAGTATGGTAAAAGTTTTTTATTTCTTATGCTTACCAAGGCTGCATATATATAGTGGAAAATACTGTAAAAACAGTAACATTGAGAAATATATATTATATATATTATCATTTAATTTATTCCTGTAATGGCAAAGCTGTAGCAACCAATTACACCAGTCTTCAGTGTCACATGATCCTTCAGAAATCATTCTAATATGCTGATTTGCTGCTCAAGAAACATTTTTCATTATTATCAGTTGTGCTGCTTAAAAGGATAGTTTGCCCAGAAATGAAAATTTTGTAGTTCACTTCCAGTACAAAAATTTACAGATAATGTAACCCGTTGTCATCCAAGATATTCATGCCTTTCTTTCTTCACTCGTAAAGATATTATGTTTTTTGAGGAAAACATTTCAGGAATTATCTCCATATAATGGACTTCAATGGTGCCTGTGAGTTTGAACGTCCAAAATGCAGTTTAAATGCAGCTTCAAAAGGCTCTAAACAATCCCAGCCAAAGAATAAGGGATAGCTTTTTAACCTCAAATACCCATCTTGTTTAGCTTCGCCTCTGTGCAATCGGGGTCAGTGACACTTATTCCTTGGCTGGGATCATTTAGACCCCTTTGAAGCTGCATTTAAACTACATTTTAGACGTTCAAACTCGGAGGTGCCATTGAAGTCCACTATATGGAGAGAAATCCTGAAATGTTTTCCTCAAAAAACATAACTTCTTTACGACTGAAGACAGAAAGGCATGAACATCTTGGATGACAACAGTGTGAGTACATTATCTGTAAATTTTTGTCCTGGAAGTAAACTACTCCTTTAATTACTTATCCTCATGTCATTCCAAACCTGTAAAACCTTCATTCATCTTCGGAACACAAATTAAGATATTTTTGATAATATCTGAGAGGTTTCTAATCTGCGTCAGCAGGACCACACGTATGCGTTGTGGTACTCTCGTGAACGTGTGTCAAAAACTGACACGAAAGAGAAGCAATTGTTAAATGAATTTGTTATTTTGGTTTTCTTTACGCACAAAAAGTATTCTCTTAGCTTTATAAAATTCAGGTTGAACCACTGATGTCACATGGACTATTTTATCAATGTTCTTACTACCTTTCTGAGCCTTGAACGTGGTAGTTGTGTTGCTGTCCACGCAGGGTCAGAAAGTTCCTGGATTCCATCAAAAATATCTTAATTTGTGTTCCAAAGATGAACGAAGGTCTTACGGGTTTGGAACAACATTTTCATTTATTGGTGAACTGTCCCTTTAAGATTTTTTGGAAACTGTGATACATTTTTCAAGATTCTTGAATAGAAATTTTAAAAGAGCAGTATTCTGAAAAATTACTGATCCCAAACGTTTGAATGGTACAGTATAATTATCAGCTTTTGTATTTACAAACCCAGACAGAATGCTTAACACCTCAAAACTCAGATAGAATCCCCTTCATGATCACCTTCAAAATCAAACATAAAAAGGAACATTTCACAGAATGGACCATACAATTGTTTAATTAAGTGCCAGCTGAAGAAGGCGTCCTTCTATATTCTGGATCCAAGGTTTCTTCTTTATCTTAAAGGAATAGTTTATTCAAAAATGAAAATTCTGTCATGAATTACTCACCCTCATGTCGTTCCAAACCTGTAAGACCTTAGTTCATCTTTGGAACAAACATTAAGATATTTTTGATGAAATCCAAGAGCTTTCTGACCCTAAATAGACAGCAGCAACTACCGCGTTCAAGGCCCAGAAAAGGAAGTAAGAACATGGCTAAAATAATCCATGTGACATTAATGGTTCAACCATAATTTTATGAAGCTACAAGAATACATTTTCTGTGCAAAGAAAACAAAAAAAAAACATCTTTCTTCAACAATTTCCTCTTATCCGTGTCAGTCTCAGCAATGCGTCGTAAACGCACGATCGAAAATGGAACGACATGAGGGTGAGTAATTTTTGGGTGAACTATCCCTTTAAACATCATATGGAGGATATATATGCTGTCACAGTGCTATACAAATTTAATTTAATTGAAGAAAATGGGATATTAATTCATTTCGGCTAAGCGCACAAATACTAATATCCTAAAGGTACATTGCGAGCAGGAATACTCATTTCATAATTGATATCATGGCTAAAATAAAACTAAGCAAGCCGTGTAGTTGAATGAATATGATGGCTTGAGTAAGTCATTGTGGATTATATCATTTCATAATGGCTGATTACATTTAAGTGGGACAAACACACCAAATGTCTGAGACACCGGTGAAGGTTCTGCTGCAGTGTTTTTTCCATTAACACGAAGCCGTTCATACAGTAGTCACACAGAAAAAATGAGAAGGCGCCTAGAGAATGTTCCAGAATAGACTGAGACAGTAAATAATATCTCACCAGGCATGAGAGCATTCTCATAAGAAATCCCCTATTTCAGCTTATAATTATTATTACAAATTTATCTGTCCCTTTGGAGGACGAGCGGTGTTTTATCCTGCCCACATGCTTATAACAGCGGCCCCCAGCACTTTCCCCCTAGATGGCTGTCACACACAGTGTGTGCGCGTTACTGTCAGGGAAATGGGTTAATTAAACAAAGCATCATACGCATAATTACCAAAAGGTCATCACATCCTAAGCTTCAACGTGACATTTATTTTTTTTTGCAAATTGAAAAAGCCTGTCTTTCTGTTACATTAATAAAGGATACAATGAATGCACAGACAGAGAGAAAGAGAGACGGAAAAGCATGGCAGCAGTGCGGCGGATGAAATGCTGAGTAATTCTGCTGCTTTTTAATTTCTTCACCGCTACTAAATCAGAGACGAGCTCTCATCACTCTCATAGAGGCTCACGTAAACACTCGATAAGAACATTGCGCTTCAAAGTTCATTACAATTAATTTTCAGTCTGAGACTGACAAACGAGCAGCGATGCTGACGATAATGAGTACTAATTTAGTTTCCCACACAACAGCATTTTATTTTCAAGCAAATGGCTGAGTAAAAGACACATGTCTTGATTATTCTCTAAAGACATGGATGCAGAAAATACTATTAAACAAACATTTACACATTTTATACATGGTAAAAATGAGGCCACCAAACCCAGATTGTGAGCCGGTGAAATTTTAAAGGAAGGAGCACAACCCGTCTTGATCTGCAGACTGCACTGGAGGCCCTTTTCCTTGGGGAATACCTCTCTTTATGAGGGATCCACCCCTGTTCAAAAAGCACAGCATAGCAAATTCAGAGTGCTAAAAACAGCTGCCCTGAAACTGACTATGAATCAGCGATAATGCATCGGGCGTATAGCTCGTTCCCATTCTGTGAGCGTGATTTATGATACCCAACTAATTAGGCGATCAGCATCGTTCCTAATTGAATCCTCGTCCAGCTGATCCCTCCATTGTCAAAGATTTACATGATTTCTGTCAAGACGCAAAATTAAAGGTTCAAATGATGCAATAATTGGTCATTAGGATTGGGGAACATGTGAAGGGTTCAGATGCAAAAGCTTCTAAATCCATCTGACGTATTTCTTTAAAATTAGCATTTCTTTTTGGCTACTTTGTATAGGTTTCTATGTAAGTACTGGTACTTCTGATT
>JAHKKF010533046.1:0-13633 GCA_019740295.1 Labeo calbasu
GAATAAAAGACTATTTTCCCTATATATTTCATCATTGAGGATTTCTTAAGAAAAGTTTAAAAATCTCATCTCGTCTCGTTCTCGTGAACCCAGTCTCGCGTCTCATTTCATGGGATAAGTGTCGTCACACCCCTATTAAAAATTATACAAATTTTTATTTTCTGGAAAAAATGAGCCATCGTTTGGCTAGATAAGACCCTTCTTCCTCGGCTGGGATCGTTTAGAGCCTTTGAAGCTGCATTTAAACTGTATTTTGGAAGTTCAAAATCAGGGGCACCATATCAGTCCATTATATGGAGAAAAATCCTGAGATGTTTCCCTCAAAAACCATAATTTCTTTACGACTGAAGACAGAAAGACATGAACATCTTGGATGACAAGGGAAGTGGACTTCTCCTTTAATAATTTAACTTTTTGGTGTGAAAGGGCTTTTACGTGCAGAATTATAACTTTTTAATATTACAAAGACAAGCAAGCCCTGCCCAGATTTAAAATGTTACGCAAAAGTAACGTAATGCATTACCTTCCATAAAAAGTAACGTAGTGAGTTACTTTTTTAGGGAGTAACGCAGTATTGAAACGCATCAGTTTTAGAAGTAACTTTCCCCAACACTGTCAGTAAATGAGACAGTGGAAGTTGTGAAGGAAGATGAAGAGATTCAGGATGTGTTTTGAAGCCATTCTTTGACTGACATTCACCTCCATCACATTCTGCTGTTTCCATTTCATTCTTCACAGCCTTCATACAGATCTTAGGATGTTTATTATCCTCTTTTCTGTTGTGTTTGTTCTTGATTGTATTTGCGTATTTGAGCATCCGTTCATTACGTAATACTGCATGTGTCCTGGACTGTTATAATGGCAGGAATTGGTGTTTTGATCCATTATAGCACTATTGTTTTCTGCAGGAAGGAAATCCCTTTGGTTAGTTGTTTGGTCTGTTTGACAGACTCAGTGTTTCCCATCCTGATCAGAATGACTGTGACACACAAACATCTGACGATGAGCCGTGACTCGGCGTATCTTCAACAACATTCACACTGGCTTCGGTCATGTAACTCATGTCATAGTTCTATCATTGGACCAAGCCTCTTCTGTTCATCAAGGCTGCATTATTTAATCAAAAATACAGTTAAAACATTGAATTATTATTGTAATTTAGAACAGCTGTTTTCCATGTGAATATCTGTTAAACTGTCATTGATTTCTGTGATGCGCAGCTGAATTTTCAGCATCATTACTCCAGTCTTCAGTGTCACGTGATCCTTCAGAAATCATTCTAATATGTGACTTTATTTCTCACAGTGTGACTATATATATTTATATATTTTGCAATACTTCATCTCAGAAATATCTGTTTTACTTTGTTCTCTGAAGAAATGAGTAAACACCAACCACTTGTGCTCCTGGTCTTTAGTCAAGTCTGTCAGCGTGACGTGTTTGTTTGTCTGTCGTGCTTACGCACATATGGACAGCAGAATCAGCTGTTTTGATTCTGAATCATATTTGCTTTAATAAGTGGAAGAAACAGAAGAATCTGTGACTATTTAAAGATGAATAGTTGTTGTAAATTCATCTTTTACTGCTTCACTTGTTGCCATCCTGTATTTAATTCACATGTGAGGATTCCTCCTGACCTTTGACCCACCAATATCTGAACTAGCTTGAGGAGTCTTCTTCATTTAATACGCTGTGCATGAAAGACAGACAAACACACATGAGCCCAGTGTTTTCACAGCAGTCGCTCTGAAAATCTGCCTGAAGTCATTCTGTAAGTCATTAAGCGTCATCGTCCTGGACTGGAATGAGCTGAGGATCTCGATGGAGGCGTTTGCTGGAAACCCTTCAGTCTTCTGATCCACTGAGGCGAATGAACTCAAGACTGAGATGTATTTACACCCGCAGCAGATGCTTTAGCTGTCAGATGGCATCAGGCTGAAGCCGTGAGCGTCTGGAGGTGTCAGTGCGTCTAAAGAACTGGAAAAACTGAGACGAATCGTTTCGTGATTCATGCCCAGTGCAGTCGGGTTGAAACCGTAAGTACCCGAGTCGATGATTTACTTACAGATGATTTAGGAGTTTCCTTAAATCAAACGTGTGACGAATCCTGGCGGCTCGTGACCGCTGATAGTCCCGGAGCACCACGCTGACAGCAGACTGACCCAATGACAGCATCCTGCTGCAGGACACCAGAGGAGCTGCACACGCCAAAGATCAGGCCTCAGCGTGACTCTCAGACGCACTGTTTAAGATCAGTCCTGCTCAACCGGAGAATAAGAAAGAGACACTACATGAGCTACATCTAAATTAGTCCAAGACTTTGTGTTCATAATAATCACATATTGCACAAAGTCTTGGGGGAATTCAGATTAAGACTTCTTTACAGTTTTGACCCATTGGTATATATAAGTTTTCATGCTTTCATCATTAAGTATTTATATATATATTACTGGAAAAAAAAAAAAAATATATATATATATATATATATATTATTTTATAAATTGTATATTTTATCATTTGAATTTTATATTTAAAAAATACATTTAGAATATTTATAATACATTTTCAGAAGTAAGTCTTAATTTCTTACATAATTTTGCTTGTCAAGTATGTTAATCTTGTTTAAAGGATGTTTTACTGAAAAACAAGACAAACATACTGATTGAGGCAGTTATTTCTAAAAATGCATTGGAGTTTCAGCATCAGAGAGATGTCATCGTATTCCTGTCAGGACTGATGGCTGTTTTTATCCTCAAAGATCCAGTCAGAGACGCGTGCACCTGTTCGTGTTTTGTGTCAGTATTGTGCGTCTGTATACCTGGCTTTGACCTTTGACCTCGAGAGGGTCGTGTTTCATCGCGTTACTGCATCTCAGGCTGCTGAATGGAGCTCTTTATGCCCAGAAATCTGCATCCGTCTTTGAACTGGATGGACTTTCATTTTGTAACTTTGCTGCAGGACACACGTTTAAGGGTTTGACTCTTGCATGTGAGAACATCCGCAGCGTCGGCTCCTGTTAAAGTGCTGTTTACATTCACATGTGAGAGTTTTAGGGGCCGTTTCACAGTCACGCTCACTTAACCCTGCAGTACATGAACAGGGAGGTTTTGTAAATATAACGTGCACTTTTGTTGATGAAGCACGTTCTGAAAACGTACACACGTGCAGCGGCACGTACACAGGCGTTTTGTGTAGCGCAGATCGGTCAGGATGTCCCGGTGTTTGCCCGTGTCTTATATCATTACCGGCATCTCAGCCGATTCTTAGACTCTTTCATCTTAATGGCCTCCATCTTCTAACGCAACAGAACTAACAGGAACAAACAACTCGCTTTCATTTCCTCCACGCTGAATCGCTCAGAATGATTTGTGAGTTTGTACTCCCAGTTGTGACTTGTTAATGTTACACAAACCATTTTCTCATTTGGCCAACACAGTTTTAGAAGCACACATCTTCTTCAAAATAGAAAGAACAGAAGACTTTCATCCCATCCACTGATTCATGATTGGACAGGAAGTTTGTTCCGATTCAGCTGTTAGATGGAGTCAGTCGATGAATTAATGAACTATGAGCGTCACTGCGGCTCTGAAACTATTAAAGCATGTCTCTGCCTAAGGCAATCACAATAAACAGGTCAATATGAAATAATGTTAAAAAATAAGAAGTAATATTATGAGATTACTTGGTAAAGTTACACAATATAAGTTCACATTGTGAGATTTAAAGTAACAGTCACAAGAAAAGTTGCATTTGTGAAATAAAAAGTTGCAGTTATGAGAAACAAAGTTCGAATTTGGAAAATACGTATTTACATTGCAATATAAAGTAACAATTACATGAAAAGTTGCAGTTATGAAATATATACTCACATTGAGAGATATACAGTCACATTTCATGATGTAAAGTCACAATTATGAGAAAAAAATCTGTAATATATAATCACATTACTAGCTATAAATTCACAATTACAAAACAAAAAAGTTGCCTTTGTAAAACATATTCTCATATTGTGAGTTGATGTCATATGTTGAGATATAAATTCACAATTTGGAGACATAAAGTTGCAGTTAAGAGAAATGAAGTTGTAATTGTGTAATATAGAGTCACGGGGATTTCGGTGTATTTTCTACCTCTTTCCAGTCCATTTACAATTTGCTGTCCGTTCTAATTAGAGAAGACAGTGTTTTCCCAACACTTCCAATGTCAACATGTCCAGTGATCCCAGACGCTCCAGTTGAATTCGTTAATCACAGAATAAGCCTAATTCTGGACTACTGTAAATGAATGGGGTTATTCTGGATATGGAGTGACCTGCAGTGAAGTAAACCTGAAGTAACCCCCTCGTCAGCCTCTACAGATCAGTGCTGTTTAAATTGAGCCCAGATGACAAGGTTTTATTCACCCACAAGGCTTTTCAGCAGACTTTGAAAGTTGTATGGTGTTTACATGGCACACGCTGCCTCAAAATACAAGACAGATTCATTTCACTGAAGAATATTGATGCGAATGCATTTTCGCTATTTGACGGTCTAGACGTTTCCAGTTGTTCCATCTGAGAACATTTAAGCCCTTAATAGTTTCCATCGCAACTCTTATTTTTTCTGTTATTGTGGTCCGAGTGAACGGCTCTGCCAGTCTGGACCTACAGCACGATTTCACCATACAGCTAAGATCATCTACAATCATTCAGTAATCTTTCATAACCAGCTGACTTTCAAAGACCGCGTTGCAAAATCCGCTTGATCGTGCAGGTTTCCGTTGCACAACATCAGAAAGATCAGGCCCTTCCTAATGGAGCACGCTGCACAGCTTCTTGTCCAGGCCCTGGTCATTTCTAGGCTGGACTTCTGCAACGCGCTTCTGACTGGACTTCCATCGTGCACAATCAAACCTCTACAAATGATTCAGAATGAAGCGGCACGACTGGTCTTCAGCGAGCCCACACGTCACACCTCTCTTTATCTCCCTGCATTGGCTGCATTGCAGCTCGCATCAGGTTCGAGACATTGATGTTTGCCTATAGAACAGCCACGGCCTCAGCACCCGCCTACCACTCGCTCTTACGAATCTGCATCCCCGCTAGAAATGTGCAAGTGAGCAAAGTCTCGTGGTACCATCACAGAGAGGCACAAAATCACTTTCCAGAACATTTTCGTTCACCGTTCCTGGCCGGTGGAATGATTTTCGAAAGCCTGAATCTCTGACGATGTTCGAGCTGAAAAAACTCATCTTTAATTTGTCAGGACTTGACTGCATCTTTAAAAAAATCCTTTAAACCCTCCTTGTTTTAGCTTGTTCTGTTCTAAATGATGTCTGAAACTGTGTGTGTTTATTTGCCTCTTTATGATGGTCGTATTGCTCTTCTGTAAGGTGCTTTGGATAAAAGCATCTGCTAACAGAATAAATGTAAATGTACAGACAGACACACATCACATGTGCTCAGCAGGTTTGTTGTCTGTTCTCTGCTCTGACCTTTCCTGAGTATTTGTCTGTAGTGTGTGTGTGTGTGTGTCCAGCCCCATGTTTACATCCTCAAACAAACACAAAAAGAGTTCAGATCGCCCCCCTGGGGTTCCGTGTGTGTGTGTGTGTGTGTGTGTGTGTCTGTCACACAGGGGTCTCACATGCCTACAGTAGCTGCTTTCACTCCATAACCATCCCAAAACATCCACTGATATTTGTTCTTAAAGTGTGCTGGAGTTTCATGTAGTCTGTAGTCAGTAGTGTAGTTCAGAATGAAGCACAGCTCAAACTCAAATAACACCGTCACACCACACAGATTAATGTATGCTGATAAATGTTGATCGCACAAAATTCCCTGATTGCAGAGATTTCGACTAAAATTAATGGATTTCACTCACCAAAAATCAATAAACTAAGTAAATGAATGAACAAGAAAATGAATTAAAACACCTGCTGATGAGGAAAAATTAGATTCTGCCCCCCATTTAATGGTGTCTACAGAAAAGTTAAAAGTATTCAATTTAGATAAGAGAACTATGCTGCATTCACGCCATGACTTAATTCTGAGGTGACAACACGTGACGTTCTACTCTGTCTAAATTGTGTTTTTTTATGGCAACACTATCAACGCCAAATCCCTCACGTGCTCCTGAACTCGTAATTACAACTTGTAAACTCGGAATGTTCTGAGAGTTACGACTTGGACCAGTGACAGATCATTTTAGCGCTACTTTAATGCTACCTCTGAGTCCGACAACATGGAAAGCTATGAGTAAAATGTCACGCGTTTTCATCTTAGAATTACGGTAATTATGACATGGCATGAATGCAGCAATAAATAAGAGAATTGTGCTCTTCTGATCATCTTCTGATAAAACACAGGACTGATCAGGAATATTTTGTAGTGAATGTGATCAGATATACTAATTATCCAAAGCATCATTAATGATTTATAATCGGGGACTGCCTAATCATGTGAGGATAACAAGTTTTTTTCATATTCATTCACACGATGATTTTCTTTCCATAGGACTCTGCAGCTGGTTCAACAAACCAATAACCGATTGCTGTCAGTGCTGTCAGGGCCGGATTATGACGCGGTGGTGTCATGGGCACAGTTGACCTCACGTTCTGGGGACGGCAGTATTTCCGCTGGGCCCTACTATGGTGGTCTAGTGTCCCGTAGGTCCATGCATTAAACCGGCCCTGGGTGTTAGTTGTACAGTAACTCAGTCCACATGTAAACATTTGCTGTGGCTTTATAAAGCTTCATCATATCACGTCATGGTAGATAAAACATTTCCTTCAGTCCCAAGAGCTTATGATGACACTTTACAAACATTTTACAAATGTAGAACATTTTTATATGCTGAAACACCCTAAACCAGTTCAGATCAATTATGAGAAATATTAACAAATATATATTATTCATTAAATAATTGAAATGAATAATGAATAAATAATTTAAAAAAGTGAACAAATATGTTTTTTGCATAATAACAGCAAGTTGAATAAGACACTGGAACTCATTACAACAAGGATCTTTCCAAAGTAAAAGAAAAATCTAAATTAATATTATTTTAGTAATTTATTCATGTCATTAAATATGTTTTCAGAAATAACAACAAAAACCAGGACTCAGTAAGGCAAGGATCTTTTTAAAATTATTAATAATAAAATTATATTAAATTATAAAGTACAAGCCCTGGATGTAAAACATCAAGTAAAATCAAGTTTTCCATGAGTTTATAGTGTTTGTTGTTCTGCCATTTGGGCCGGATAGGTTACCATGTACACATGCAGCAACACATGGAGAAAACCTGGCGTGGAATGAGCTGTCCCCTGTTTTCATGATCCTGTGTAATGGAATGGCTATGAGTCTGTGGTCAGTAGAAATGCAGGTCATTTCCTCTTCCTGTTGCTCTGATGATGAAGCTGTGCTGGGCAGCTGCATGAAGCTGTCAGGTTAATCCACTAAATAAATAATTTTTGTAGGCATTTCCCTAAAATGTCAGAGTGTTGGCGGGCAGCTTGATTCCATGAGCTTCATATGTTCTCACACAGGGCAGGGCTCACAGCTCAATGAAGCTCCGCCGGGAGTTTGTGGTCAGTCACGAGGAACTCAGGAGACTGAAGGGACTCATATAATCAACATTGACGTAAACGACGCCTCATATAATGTGAGAAAGAATAGGCGATCTCAGGCAGAAGCAAACTGATTCATGGTTCCTCAGATTGTTTAAGTGGATTCCGAATGCAACTTCAAATCAAAAAACGTCTCGGGTTACGCGTGTAACCATGGTTCCCCAAGAAGGAATGAGACGCTACGTCCTTTAGCGGACACTATGGGGACTGCAGCCAGCAGGACCGGTGTCTGAAGCACCTGTGAAACAACTCCAATTCCGTTGGCCCACCTAGCCCGTGACGTCACAGGTGTAAGAGGGCGTTTGTTGAACACATAACTAACTTGGTTGTCTAAAGGAGACGTGGAAACAGGCAAGCCCTAGGCATGGCACGTGGACGCAACTATGGTTGTATGAGTAACTCGAGAACGACCCCTTCTAATGAACTCATGCTGCATCCTTTAGCGGACACTATGGGCAACGGAACGCCGACTCAGCCGTGCCTGTTCACCTGGTGAAACAGCACCAAGGGAAGTGACAGACATACATCACACCTTCCCTCAGAAAGGGGGCAGGCCACTGACGCCTGGGGCCACTAACTCGGGAAAATGGGGAACCCAGCTGAGCAGGAGGAACGCTCCATTAACCAAACTAAGAACACAGCTATTCTCAAAAGGCAGTGTCACAAGGAGCCAAAGCAGCATGCAGTTCCAAGGGGGTCCACCCACCTCTACTAACTGACTAAGCTTAAGGGGTAAAGGGAGATAGACCATCTATTTAAAACCCTAACAGGGTAGTTGACTAGAAGGGGGCTCAGGGAGCTGACTACCTGAAAAAAAAACCTGAAAAGGGGGACGGCCCAACCCCTGAGAGTACTTGGAAAAAGGTCTACATCACAAGGGAGAGACTGGACCTTCAATCAGTGTTTCACCAATAAGAGAAACACAAAAGAACATCATTAGTCCAGCCTCAGAGCCTGATGTTAGCAGTGGTCTAAAAACACTCTTTTAGCATCAAGAAGTGTTAGAATCAGAGCACAGTACAGAACCGGATCGCTTCTCATCCAACACCTTCCTGACATCCGCTCTCTTCCTCTTAGCGTTCATGCAAGTGGCCACACAATTCTTCTGTTCCTGCCTATGATCCTCAGATCGAGACGGGCCAGCCCCCTCAGAGGTTCTAGAGGAAGACTCGGGATGGCGGGGAATGAAGTTCCTAAGAGCAGCGGACTGCGCCTTTGCTTTTTGACCACTGCCTCAGCAGAGGTGCCGAAAAGCCCGGAAGGTGACGATTGAACATCAAGAAGAAAGGCTTTCTCCTTCCTCCCAATATCAGCCAGATTTAACCACAAATGCCTCTCCGGAGCCACCATTGCCTAGTGGTGTGAAGAGCCAATTCTGTGGTGCGGTGCAGCTACTCAACTGCCTCAGGGGACAAACCCTTGCCCTCATCTAGATCTCTGAGCAAGTCAGCTTGGTAAGCTTGTAACACTGCCATAGTGCGCAAAGCTCCACCAGCTTGACCCGCCATCCAAACTCATTGCCCTCATCAACCACATCCACGTCCTCAGTCTCACCAGATGAGCTATTAATGGGATCCGATAACCCAAGAAAAAGAGTGTCTGGATCTCGTTGAGTGCTTGCACTCACAGTGGAAGCTTTTAAAAGGTCCATACCCTTCTCAAACTTTTCTGCACGCTCAATCTGCGAACCCCATGATCTGATGAGTCTGGTGTCAGAAACCTAGGACACGGAGACACTTTCTAAAACGCTCACTTGCCTTGGTTTCTTCATCACACCTTTACATACACTGTCAAACAAACAGGTCCTGAAATCAACTAAAGTTGATGTGTTTGGCAGGTGCTCTGTAATACTTCCAAGCATCTGCCTGTGATGACACAGGCTATGTGGGCCAATGGTATCTGAGTTGTTTCACAGACGGTTCAGACACCGGCCCTGCACTCCTCGTAGTGTCTGCTAGAGGACGCAGCGTGAGTTCCCTCTTGGGGAACAAGCTTTTAACGAAGAGGCATTAAAAGGCTGCAGGCAGAAATTCTTCTCACAGTGACGTCATGGGAGAAAACGAAGCTGTGCGGAGCAGTTTATGCATCATTACTGTGATTCTCCACAGCATGTGTGAGGAACTATGACTGAAACGCCTTTAAAAGCCTCTGCAGGAGCAAATGCTTGTGTGAATGAATGTGCCCATTCTGATCTGCTTTCATCTGTGTGGGGCTGTAAAGTCTTTCTTTGGCAGCAGATCCTCCTCTCATCTGCTGCAGCACACAAACGCCAGGTTCGTCCTCATGGAATGATTAAAGAGTGACCGTGAGAGACGACCACCGATCCGGACTACTGAGCCAAAACCTGTTCCTCAACTGGCCAGACATTACATACGACAACATAGAGCGGTCATTAAATGACTTTATTAAGAAAATATTAACAGTGTGGAGGGAAAGCTGGGATCTTCAACCACACTAATTGTGATTCTTGTTTGTGAATGTCATGTTTTAGTTGGGGACCGAACAGTCGTGTTCTCATTTTGCAAACCAGTTTTATAGCACAAAGGTTTTCGAACCCTCTGATTAGCTAGAACATTTGAGATCTCTTGCTTGATCATACTGGATGAAGTTTGTTGTCCTTATGAGTTGCTGCTCTCATGGAGAGAAGGAAAATGAAGAAAATGAATCCTCCCTCAGAGCCAGTCGTCTGTTCAATGACAGAAAAGTCTCAGTAATAACACATTCATGTTTGAGTGAAACCTGTTGAATTGAGGCCAGACGATTTCGAATCACTGATGAGAAACATGTACGTTAATATGAAAGTGCCTGAAGGTCTCGCTGGATCTAACGATGGATCTAACGATCGGCGTTCCTCTGACGCTGACGTCACCTGCATCACAACAACAGTCACAAACGGCACTCAGACCTGAACGCCAGCACGTTTCACAATACATGAGCTCGTTAGCTGAAGTAATTGCTTCATTGTGTTTCTGCTGGCATCATCTACAGTATGAGTGAGTTAAACTGACTGCAGAACACACATAGATTCACATGAACTCAATATCGGCATTTGCAGAGGTAAAGATCAGCTCTTGATGTGCGTTGGGTTTCATGATCTTCAGACAGCGTTCGGTCTGTTTATTCTTTGTAGTTATTTCATCTCTGTAATGTCAGATGTGATGGGATGGGCTACTCATTAATTGTAACCAGTTTTTAAAAATCCCACATGGAAAACCACATGGAAAAAAATGACAAAGCATTGCATGAAATGACTTCAAAGGCTTGGAAATATGCGAGCGTTTACATAAGTGACAAGATTTCGTAAAAATAAAACAGGGTGTGACACAAACACACAGTCTTGCTTTGTTTAGATGGTTTGTGGGAGTTTTTTTTTTTTTTTTTTGCGTTTGTATAACGATAAGCAGAACACCTCGAGTCATCATATTGCTTTGCTCTGGAATATTATTAATGTAAATCTGCTCTTGCAACAGCTATAACTTTTTGTCCTGTTTTTAGGGGTAAATACGGTTCAGAGGGGATGCCTTTGAACAGGTTCCACCCCAGTGACAGCTTTTGAAGCTTCTTTTCTGAGAGTGTATGACATCCCTGTGGATGATGAGGCTTCTGGAAGTGTTTGGTTTTGTTTATGGCAGTGAGGGAGTTACCTTCAACTGTAGACAAGGACTCCTTTAGTTGTTGGGTATTTCCCTCTCGCTGTGGTTAAACACGTCCAGCTACATGTTTCCACAGAGCCACTTACTCCTTTATACGACACGCGTGCGATTCCATTGCGTCAGCGAGCAAAATCTGGCACAGGTCTCTGTGAGTCTGTGAGATCCAGGGCTCTGACACTCAGGTGGATCAGACGCTTCTAGAAGAATCACACACACAGAGTGAGTTTTTTGGCATGCATTATTATTGGTGTGATGTATTCGTGGTTAGTGAGATGAAAATCTAGAAGTATTCAAATATATTTAAGGTTTATTTAAGGACAAAGGAGCTGCCGCTGTGATGAGGACCGGCTCACGGATGATTCAACAGTGACAGTAAAGACATTTATAATCAGTGTTGGGCGTGACGCATTACAAGTAACATGAGTTTGCATAATCAGATTACGTTTTTCAAGTAACTCGTAAAGTTATGCATTACTTTTTAATTTACAAGAATAAATCGGAGTTACTTTTTTTCATATTTATTGATTGAAAGCTCTCCTGTCCCCATTTTGAGAGAAATCAGGAATAAGATGTTACTTTAGTTCTAAAATAAATGTGAACATGCATTAATTCATTTCACTTACAAAAAAAGTAAGTGTTCCTCAAAATAAGTTCAGTATTCCTGTTAAATAATACAAATAAGATAAACTAACATTTGTTTTTGTTTTTTTGTGTGTGTTGAACTCTCTTGTTCTGTGTTCTGCTGTACAGACGTGAATTTACTTTTCCTTCAGCCTGAGGCTTTTGGTGTGAAAGGGCTTTTACGTTTTTAAATAAATAAAAAAGCAAGCCCTGCCCAGATTTAAAAAGTAACTCAAAAGTAACGTAACGCATTACATTCCATTAAAAGTAACTAGTAATGTAATTAGTTGCTTTTTTAGGGAGTAACGCATTACTTTTAAAAATAACTTTCCCCAACATTATTTATAATGTTAAAAAAGATTTCGATTTCAATTAAATAATGTTCTTTTTCTGTACACCTGTGAATCCTGAAAAATAAAACGTATGTCCATTATGCGTCACGTACTGTTATTTAAAACTGAACACACATTTCGTGCCATTATTCCTCTCATTTTCCTCGTTCAGAGGTCATGTCATTTGTGTTTAATTTACTGGAATGCAGAAATACAGTATTTAGTACTTTGGTGGAGTCACTTACTTTAAAAACCCAATTTCCAGATGATTACACAGAAATAACTAGCTGCATTCGTTTCATGATTTTCTATTGTTTTATGACAACATTAATTCCTCCAGCATGTTTGGCTCCTCGCAGCAGTGACTCATGCACTGATACACTACATGGCCAGAACTATTACATTTTGACCATAAGCAAAATCCATAAAAAATAATGGACTGGATCTGGTGTAAATGAACTTGAAAAAAACCTGAGCTGAAGCCCACTGAGCTCCTCTGGGATGAATCTGATCCACAGCCCATCACCTGAACACAGCGAATCCTCCAGCCATCTTCATCATGTCTGTCTGTTCACAGACTGAGAGCTGCTACAATAGCACAGGGAGACGTTAATGCTGATCCCACTGACAAAATGACATATTCAGCCTGTACACGAGAGCGTGCGGCTCAGGTGTCTTCATACTTTGGCCGTGTAGCGTAACAGCAGAAATGAAATGGAGCACTGAAGTACAGCGCTGGGAACGGCATGGAAAATCTGCCTGACAGAACACCGATCATGCTGGATGGACGACCGGAGATCTCCTGTACAGAACGAGATCCACTGTTTCACTGGACCGATCCATCACTGAACAACACTGACGATGATGATAAACAATCTCATTTATTCATTTATAATGTTACAACAGATTTCAATTTGAAATAAATGCTGTTCTTTCAAACTTTCTATTCATCTGTGAATCCTGAAAAATAAAATGCATCACAGTTTCCACAAAAATATTGTGCAGCACAACTGTTCTGAACATTGCTAATAATCATAAATGTTTGTTGAGCAGCAAATCAGCATATTAGAATGATTTCTGAAGGATCATGTGACACTGAAGACTGGAGTAATGATGCTGAACATTCAGCTGCACATCACAGAAATAAATTACATTTCAACAGATATTCACTTAGAAAACTGCTGTTTTAAATTGGAATAATATTTCACAATTTTACTGTATTTTTGATCTAATAAATGCAGTCTTGGTGAGCAGAAGAAACTTCTTAAAGGGGTCATCAGATGCTAAGTTCACTTTTACATGTTGTTTGAACATTAATGTATGTTGTCAGTGTATGTACAAATCTACTCTATAATGATAAAAATCCATGCAGTGGTTTTTAATTAATCTGTAAAAATAATATCCCCTTTTTCAAATCGA
>JAHKKF010533047.1:0-12816 GCA_019740295.1 Labeo calbasu
GTAATAGTTGCATATGAGTCCCTCAGTTGTCCTCAGTGTGAAAAGATGGATCTCAAAATCATACAGTCATTGTTGGAAAGTGTTCAAATACACAAAAAAAACTTGTGGGACCTGAAGGATTTTTCTGAAGAACAGCAGACAGTTTAACTGTTCAGGACAAACAAGGGACTCCTGAACAACTATCAATAAACCAACAAAAAACCCACTGTTTGGATCATTTAGGTAACAACACAGTATTAACAATCAAGTTGAACTGGGTTCATTTTTCCAACTATTATTTTCTCTCTTGGACCATATGTGAACATCTGAAATATCTTATTCAGATCAGTACTTGGCCATAGTGAATAGGAGCCAAACATTTATGGATTTAGGGTCGTGGTGAGGTAGTGAGTAATAGTGTCAATTCATTATTTTGCTAAATAAAAAGAAAAAAGTTAAACAAACAGTGTTAAATTTGTGTTAGGATCTTTTTAGTGATCACACTGGATTACTTTTGTGGAAACTGAAATGTTTTAAAAACTAATTGCAGGTACATGTGGCACATGTTTTGTCCAGTGCTTCAAGAATCAGTAAATCACAGTTGCATTTGTATGTAATCGCAAATTAAACATTGTTTTCCTAGTTAGTAAAAGAAAAGGGGGAAAACAACTAATAAAAAAAAATTGTTTTTGTGAGTGTGTCTAAGTATAAAGACTTTTCTAAATGATTTTTTTTTTGTCAGGAATCCCAAAGGACATAAGTTTGGTAAACACAAATGGTCATTCTCTTATTAACATTTTGGCCACAATTTTCCTGAACGTCCATTAGTTGGAGAGACCGACCGAGCACTGGAAATCCCCTGAAAAGCCTAATGGCTGTCTATATTAAGCCAATAGCTTTAGCCTAAAGCGTTTCCCCCGGGTCTTCTAACCTGACATGAAAAGCCATTACGGTCTCATTCAGAGAGATATTTCTGTTTACATTATCCATTATTAGATTTATTCATTTTTTTATGTTAAAACATTAATTTGAGATTTTACTCAATTGAATCCGTTCAATACAATATGAAAGGTGTCAAGAGTCATTGATACATGAGCATGTTCCGTAAATCCAACCCTCAGTGTGTGGATGATTGGAAAAGCGACATGTATCTGTATCCTGATCTTAACTATTATTCCAAGAATCGCAGCCCAAAGGCCCCTTCAAAAAGCCATAGAAGGTCAAGTGCAACAACAATATCCCTCACTTTCTCTGTCCTGGGAGCCCAGGTGGCTTGAATTACACAGCCGTCTGATTCACACAGCTAACATTCTTAGCATTGTATTCAATTACAGGCGTTAGTGACAGAAAAGAAATTAAATGTCACAAAGACACCATTCACATCTGTTCCTCAGGTCTTGATTCGCAACAGAGAAGCGCTAATTGCTGTGACGCACAGATATAATTCACATTTACGCATGTGGTCAAAAACCAGAGTGATATTGTTTCTTGTTGCTCATGTAATTATGCATATCACGCATTCTCTGTTTGCTAAATCACAGAGTGTAATTCATGAGGTTCATATGGCAAAATTAACTGAAGTGTAAGTTGCAAAATTGAAACAAAGTGAGTCATGACTTTCATTTGAAAGATTGAATGCAAGTTTCAGTTCAAAGTATGAACACAGAGCTAAGGACAGAATGATCCGCTGCAGGTGTGTTTGGACACAAAAATTATGCAAAACTTTAATGAACACTGATTTTGTGGCCACTAACGAATTTTATCAGTTGGGTCAGTGCCTTTTTTGTCCCCAGTAAAGATTGTGATATTATTGCCTTAGAATTTTTAACAACATCAATTTTAAAGTTATCTTTGAACTTTAAGCATATGTAAGTTATTTTCTAAACATTTTACAGCATTTTAAACCACCAAATATCACAATTTTTCCATGTCCACCCTGTTAATGGGAGTGGGTCGTTCTGGACATTAGAATTCTGGACATTTTTAAAAATCAATTCTTGTGTAATTATGATGGGGATGTATGTAGAATGTGTGAAAAATTATTTTGGTCAATCTTAGGTATATAAACGTAGGGATCCATTTACAAAATGTATCTACCCTGTTGGGTTTTCTGACTTAACAGGGTGGACACTAACAGAGTGGACATTTTGACGGAAAATCAGCCAACTGAGCAAAAAAAAAAATGCTAACACAGAAAGTCCGTCAAATAAAGAATTTATTGTTTGTTTGTTTTTTAAATGCCACTTTTACAAATAATTTCTATTTACTTTTTTTTCAGGGTGGACATGTTAAAGTTGACCACATCAAATTGGAAGGATAACATAAGTAAAAACAGAAAATGAACAAAACAGAGGCACTCACTCACCTTCCCAGTTGTTTTCTCTCCAGTGAAATGATGTCAGCCATTTGATATGATGTAATTTTCTTTTTCCAGCTTTCATTTAAAGGGCCAGTAGTCGAATATAACAGGGTGGACAATATTTTGATGGACAAACTAAAAACTTTTATTATTATTATTATTATTATTATTGTTTTAAGAATTGAATACTTGGAATATACACTACCAGTCAAAAGTTTTTGAACAGTAAGATTTTTAATGTTTTTTTTAAAGAACCAGGCCTACATTTATTTGATCCAAAGTACAGCGAAAACAGAAATTTTGAAACATTTTTGCTATTTAAAATAACTGTTTATTATTTGAATGCATTTTCAAATGTGATTTATTTCTGTGATTAAAGCTAAATTTTCAGCTTCATTACTCCAGTCTTAAAGCAGTTGTGTAATTTTTTTTTCAGGGTGAATAGAAAAGATCCAAAGATTAGCATTTACCTAAAATAAAAAAAAGCTTTTGTAACATTTTTGCTAAAAACCATTCAAAAGCTTGGAGTCAGTACTTTTTTTTTAATTTATTTTATGTATAAATAATAATGAGTATAAATGAGTACTCTTAAGCAAGGATGGCTTAAATTGATAATAAAGACATTTATAATGTTACAAAAGATTTCTATTTCAGATGCTGTTCTTCTAAACTTTCTGTTCATCAAAGAAACCTGAGATGTTTTCAACATAATAATAAATGTTTTTTTTGAGCAGCAAATCAGAATATTTGAATGATTTTTGAAGGATCATGTGACTGGAGTAATGACGCTAAAAATTCAGCTTTGAAATCATAGAAATAAATTACATTTTATAATATATATTCAAATAGAAAATGGTTATTTAAAATAGTAAAAAATATTTCAAGATGGTACTGCTTTTACTGTACTTTGGATCAAATAAATGCAGAAGGTGAGCAGAAGAGAGAAAAAACATCAATAATCTTACTGTTCAAAAACTTTTGACACAGGTATACATACATTAGACAAAATTATTATTTATATACCAAACAAACGTGAAAAAAAAGTCACTTATATTAAGTGTTGTATTCATCATCAAAATGGCAGACACAGGCCTGGGGACATCACAAAAATGGTGGTATTTGGTGGTTTAAAATGCTGTAAAATGTAAAAAAAATAATAATAATAATAATGCTTAAAGTTCAAAATGTGTTATTTATGTCAAAGACAACTTTAAACTGATGTTGTTGAAAATTTTAAGGCAGTGATCTTTACTTGGGAAACAAAAGGCACCGAATCCCAGGAATGACCCAGTTCTGTGACTATTCCTAAATTAGCATATTAAACAATTTCTGAAGCATCATATAAGACTGAAAATTCAAAGATAAACACAAGAATAAACTACATTTTGAAGTTTACTAAAATAGAAAACCTGAATTGTAATATTTCACAATATTACTCCTTTTTTTTCTTACTGTATTTTTGATATGCATGCTTAGTGAGCAAAGGAGCATTTAAAAAAATGTATCAGTAGAGCAGTAGAGTAAATGCCAACATGGGACATAATGGCATGTCCTAACCAGATGAAATGATGCAATAAATTGCACAAACTATAAAAGTTCTTCAGTTTTAATTTGAGTTTTTATTCTAATCAGCCACTTGATTTCTATTTCAGAAGCATTGCTTTTTATGATCAGTAGCTCTACATGCTGTAAAATCCCACTGGTCCAAAACTGCGCTCTGTATAACTGTACATTAAACAGTATGGAAAAACAAATTGCTTGTAGCCGGAAACCATTGACTGGTTCGGACGTGGTGTATATAGGATGTGGCTGTATGTGTAAGCTGTGTGCATTCACGGTGCTCAAATACGCTGGCAGGCAGTACAGCAATTTTAAATGTCACTAACTAATAGCCTTCATTCACTTTTCACAGCTTGAAAACGAATACAGAAATGCCATCAAAGTGCAGCCCGGGCTGAGGTGTCAGTAAAATTTGTTGATGTATTTACACACATGTAGCAAACTTTTATGAGAATTATAGGTCGTCGAAATATTGTGGTAGACCTCCTAATCTTTACTGAAATGAAGTCTTACTTGATGTGTTTTAGGATGAGGCCTGCGTCCTTTGAAGACAGCAGCGTGGAAACGTGCCCAGGTGAATTGGCAGTCCCACTGAGAAGTGAAAATAGATGTCCATTCACACAGAGACGGCTTTTCGGGTCCCGGCCAATTCTGCCAGGCTGCCAACAGGGTGGCGTGACTGAGAGGGAAATGAATTGTGGGTACAGAGGGTTCCTCTTGACGTTCGAGACAACACCACTGTTAAGGAAGGTAACCTGCCTCTGGGCATGTGTCTTAACCAGACAAACATAAGCTATAGGCCTGTAAATGACCATTCTGTGGGAGTTCTCTTTGAAACATTACCCAGGGCTCTTTGATTTACACTCGGCTGTTGAAATTAAGGCCGCTCGATAGTTCTTAGCAAAGTGGCTGCGAAGGACTGATGGAATCTGTTCTGACAAGAACAACATTTACAGGATTTTTGAAGCCTTATAAAAGCAAATACACTGATGTAAATGTTGGCGCTTTACATAAAATACCATACAAAGGAATATTACAATGAGGTGCAAAGCGCGGCTTGTTGCTACAAGGATCTTAGGGATTTTGAAAGAAAACATCGGTCCTGATGCATTCCGTCTGCACAGATTTTTTCAAATCGTGTCTGAAAAGAGAAGACGGCAAACATGTAATGGTTTAATGCTGCAAGAGAGCTCTTTCTCCCGTCCCATTTCAGACAACAGGGTGCGAGGCAAAGTATTAAACCAAAGCTTTTTGCTTGTCCCTCAATTTAATGCTTTTAACAGTGACCCCCCTGAAAACAGAGCATTATTGTGATAATGCTTTACTTTACCCCTTATATTCCTCTTGTTTTTCAAGTACTTGCGAAGCACGTCCCTGTACATCTCTTTCTGTCCTGCTCCAGAAGGGACATCAAACTCTTGGCCAAATAGGATATGGCCACTTACATTATATGTATTTCTAAAAGATGGATGCTAAAAAAGAGCACACAATGGTTGCTAAATTGGAGGAATTATGTTATGAGAAACTATTCACACGATACATCGTTTGGAACCACGTATGTGGTTTTGCGCAGGATGTTGAAAGTCCCAAACACAAGTCTCTTGGCTTTATCATGTTGCATTCACAAGATTCAGATTCCCAGTTGAGGCAGATGAAATATTCATTTGCATAATACAAATATCAGCATGAGCTTTTTGCTGTGGGGTTTTCTCTCCGTTTCAAAGAAGTTTTAACAAGTTGTGATTATGTTTAAATGCTTTTAGGTCTTTGTCTCACACGCAGGGCTCACCAGAGGCACCCTTAGACTTTCATTATCATCTTAGACACCTTTTAATGCATACGCCACATTTAAAGATAATAATACCTGACATCTGGTCTTTATGATTACCATGCTTTCACCTACCCAGGCCTGTGCAGATATGGCATAAGAAGGTGACATTTTCTCACCTTACTGATTGCATCTTGCCAATATTCAGATGGTGATGGCAATTCAGAATCAGACTTGAAGCCTCTCATTTGGTCAGTAATTTACTAATGTTATTAAAATTCTAGGTTTAAAGGGATAGTTCAACTAAAAAAATGAAAATTCTGTCATGTCGTTCCAAACGTGTATGAATTTATTTTTTCTGCAGAACCCTTTTTCCCCCTTTTGGACCCCATTTACTTTTATTATACGTACAGAAACATCCATCAAAATATTTTTTCTTTCTGAGTAAAAGATTTTTTGTGGGAACTATCCTTTTAAAAAAAATAAATTAAATTTTTCAAGAATATTCATTAGTAGACAACTATGATAAAAAATGTTTGTTGACACACTTTTTTTCTAGGGATGCCCTCTACTAAAGCTTTTTCTGGTCGACTAGTAGTCGTTCATTTTAAGCATTAGTCGACTGTTAGTCGCGCATTTATTAATAAACCACATAAATCATAATAATGAATCTTTAATTGCCTGCACAGTTTAAAAAGCGCTCAAGCGCACGCAAAAAAAGCTTGTCACAGCGCACCGGCAGAGGTAATGATTATGCATGTGTCGGGGAAAAACGGCAAGGAGGCAGCATTAACATTTTAATAAGTTATTGATAAACTAGTGCTTTCTTAAGAGATGAAGTCGGCAACACTGACTCATCATCTAATCAGTAGTGATGTGCCTGTATGCTTGTTTCATACGGATTACATAATCTGAAAATATTTTTTTTCTGTTTGAATTGGTTCATTTGAAAGTAGACATTTCACTCTATAGATATATTTTTCATGTCTGTAAGGCAAGTATACACAGAGTTTTCACACTCAAATTCACAAAGACGGAGACGGCAGAAAGTGCATTCTGTTCGGTTTAATTATTTTATCTGTATGACCAAAATTGAAAGAGTATTTTAAGAGCAAGCGACCGCATCGGTGTCTACATCGGTCATGCAGTGAGCACGCTACTGTTGAGATTGAATAATGCACATTCATTAAATTGAGCTGCCAGATAAAGTTGCTACTACATAAATCTTTTAAATGATAAGCTATATTTGAGGTCGTTGAATGGTAGGTGAGCGTTTGGATGTCCTGCCCGATGTACTGTATTACCACATAGACCATGATCTGTCCATCATGAACTGCTTGACTTCGCCACTTCCTGTGGATTTTTTTTTGTTTTTGTGACTAAGCGGGGGTAACCCTACTTTTTTCCCATAACTAAAATGATAGTCTCGTATAGCCAGACCTTCAGACTGACAGCTGAAGGTCTGGAAACTTTGTCCGCTTTGAATGGCCAAGGCCCGCCCAAGAGGCCACATGACTGACAGGTAAAGCAACAAATCACGTTTAGTTTTGTGGCGCGTCATGTTTAGGGATGTGGAAATGTTGCCACAATAAGAGACAATTTTTTTGTTGACTTGACAATAACAGTTTGTAAAATTCTATATTTTAGCATATTTTAAAGATTCTGGGCCACGAAATTGAAACATTTCACATACTTTTGAAAATCCAGAATCCAAAGGACTGCTATGGTGCCCCGATTTTGAACTTCCTAAATGCAGTTTAAATGCGGCTTCAAATGATTCCAAATGTGGTTGTAAACGATTCCAGCCAAGAAAGAAGGGTCTTATCTAGCATAACGATCGGTTATTTTCATACAAATAATACAATTTATATACTTTTTAATGTCAAACGCTCATCTTGTCTCACTCTGCCTAAACTGTTTTTGTTCCGGGTCATGACAGTTAGGGTATTTCGAAAAACTCCCATCTCATGTTCTCCCTCAACTTCAAAATCATCCTATATCACTGTTTAACCTTTTTTGTTAAGGGTGTTTGATCTTCTTTGCATGTTCACTTTGCAAAGACTGGGTCAGTACTTCTGCAGCGATGTAGGATGATTTTGAAATGATTTTTGAAGTTGAGGAAGAAAATACGAGTTTTTCGACATACCCTAACTCTCTTGAGCCAGAATACACAGAGTTCAACGAGAGCAAGGCAAGAAGAGCGCTTCAGAATAAAAAAAAGTATTTAAATTGTATTTTTTAAATGAAAATAACCTATCGTTTTGCTAGATAAGACCCTTCATCCTTGGCTTGGATCGTTTACAACCGCATTTGGGATCGTTTAAAGCCGCATTTAAACTGCATTTTGGAAGTTCAGAATCGGGGCACCATACCAGTCCATTACATGAAGAAAAATGCTGAAATGTTTTCCTCAAAAAACATAATTTCTTTACAACTGAAGAAAGAATAACTTGAACATCTTGGATGACAATGGGGTGAGTACATTATATGTGAATCTTTGTTTTGGAAGTGGACTTCTCCTTTAATGAAAGTGCAATACCTAAAATGTAAAAATACATTTCTCTAATGCCAACAATAATTACAATTATAATTTTGAGGAAAAATATTATTATTATTTTTTTTTTTATATATCAGTTTAACCAGTGTCAAAAAGATATTGGCTAAAACTAGACTAGAATGCTCAGTAATTTAGTCGACTAAAACTTGACTAAAGGAAAAACAGGACAAGGTTGACTAATAAGATAATAACTAAAAAGTACATTTGACACAAGGTTAAGACTAATTTAAAAATAGCTGACAAAATTAACACCATTCATTAGCAGAGATAATGTTACAAAATGGAACATTTGTTTTTAAATTACATGCAATGCCTTTTATTTATACAGAAAGGTGATGTTTCCATTATTTTGATTTCGGTAGAAGTACCAGAAGAAGAAAAAAAGAAGCCACAGGAAAAGAAATACCACCTCATTTTATTGTGTCATTAATTATCTGTACTCATTAAAGCTTAAATTTCACGTTCCCAAATAGCAGTCTGTGGAAAAGTACAGAAGACATTAAAAATGAAAAGAGCTGACTTTAACTAATGAACAAAAGTTAAGTTTGGTAGCAGCTTGAAGTTCCACTCTGAAATCCACACCCAAGTAGCAGAGTGTAAATGAACAGCATACCCCTGGGATACAAAACCTACCTTCTGATCAGCAGCGTGTCACCGCTGGGGCTATGTCAAGATGTCGTGACTCTCAGAGAATTCAGCCTTCGCTTAGTGTAAATGGCATTTGCTCCCTCTGCTAACACTGTAAGTGTGTGAGTTTGTGAGCGAGTGTGTGTGTATGTGCCCTCTGGTGCTTTGACACCATTACCACATATCAATTAAACGTGTTACTCGTGCATTCAAGGTGCAGACGGATCAGAGCCTGGTGTATTCTCTCTCATAAAGGGCCTTCGGAAGAAGCTCGCAAAGTTTTTCCTCTATCTGAGCGAGATTGTTCCCCAATGAGAAGAAAAAGTAAATAATTTTTTTATGGAAATCAATTCTGAAATTATGTCAGGACCACTGAGGCCTGCTTGTGCTGACTGAACTGTTAAAATCAGGATGAAGAGAAAACAGTAATTTTCTCAAACATATTCAAGAAAGATGAAGGTGATTTTCTTTCCTAGAAATATAATTTGACAAGAATAATGGAAAGAATACTACTTTCTAATAGAGCCTTCATCAGAGGGGGGAACATGTATATAAAAGAGAAACATGGGAAACACATGATTGTGTAGACCTATAGAAAATACACCAGCGTGCAAAAATGTGAGGGTGTTTTTTGTTTGTTTTGTTCTGTTTTTGAGAGAGGTCTCACCAAGGCTGCATTTATTTGTTCAAAAATACAGTAAAAATAGTAATATGGTAAAATAGTATTACAATTTATTAGAATGTAATGGTTTGAATAGTCTTCTATTTTAATATAGTCTAAAACATAATTTTTTTTTCAGTGATGTTAAACTGATTTTGCAGCCATTACTCCAGTCTTTTGTCACATAATCCTTCAGAAATCAATCTAATATGCTGATTTGGAGTATTATTTTGTAACATTATGAATGCAAAATCAATACAGTGCATCCTTGCTGAATAAAAGCATTAATTTATTTCCGGAAAAATAAGTACAGATCCAAAAAAAGTTTAAAAGTTTAGGATCTATAAGATGTATTTTACTTTTTTTTTTTTTTTTTTTTAAAGAAGTCTTTTCTGCTAATCAAGGATGCATTTATTTGATTAAAAATACAGACAAAACAGGAATATTGTGAAATGTTATTGCAATTTAAAATAGTGGTTTTCTATTTTAATATACTTTACAATAGAATTTATCCCTGTGATGCAAAGCGGAATTTTCAGCATCATTACTCCAGTCTTCTGTGTCACATGATCCTTCAGAAACCATTCTAATATGCTGATTTTAGCACTAAAAAAACATGAACAGTGTTTAAAACATTTTGTGCCACTTAATTTATGGAAACTGTAATACATTCTTTAAGGGGTTTTTTGATTAATAAAAAAGAACAGAACTTATTTAAAATCAAAATATTTTGTAACATTATGAATGTTAAATCAATACAGTGCATCCTTGCTGAATGAAAAATAAGTACAGATCCAACACTGCTGTTTAAAAGTTTTTTTTTTTATTATTATTATTATTATTATTATTATTTTATTTTTTTAAATTTTTTTTTAAAGAAGTCTTCTGCTAATTAAGGCTGCATTTATTTGATCTAAAATGTAGGAAAAACAGTAATATTGTGAAATATTATTGCGATTTAAATAGTTGTTTTCTATTTTAAAATACTTTCAAATTGAATTTATCCCTGTGAATTTTCAGCATCATTACTACAGTCTTCTTTGTCACTATTCCTTCAGAAATCCTTTTTTTCTTTCAGGATTCTTTGATGAGTAAAACGTTAAAAAGAACAGCATTTGTTTAAAATACAAATCTTTTGTAACAATATACACTACTGTTCAAAGTTTGGGGTCAGTATTTTTTTTTAATTTCTTCTTTGAAAGAAATTAATACTTTTATTCAGCACGAATGTGTTAAATTGATAAAAAGTGATAAATACTTTTATTGTTAGAAAATATTTTGCTTTTAAATAAATGCTGTTCTTTTGAACTTTTTATTCATCAAAGAATCCCTAAAGTATCACGGGTTCCAAAAGAATATTAAGCAGCACAACTGTTTCAAACATGGATAATAAATCAGCATATCAGAATGATTTCTAAAGGATCGTGTTATTATATTATATTTTATATGTGATTATATTTCAAAGTATATTAAAATAAAAAACTGTTCTTTTAAATAGCAATTATTTAAGAGACTTCTTTAAAAAACATTACAAATCTGACTGATCCCAAACTTTTGAATGGCAGTGTTTATATGTGTATATACAATTGTTCACATATAGTAAGTGTATAAAGCATACAGCAGATTTTAGGATGTTTGCACATCTGAGCACAGTTTGAGACACTGTTTATTAGGCACTTGTGGGACTAACAAGGGATTTAGAAAGTAGAAAACATCAACAAAAGTGTTCTTTTGAACATCTTGCAATATCAGTTCTGTTTACATGAAACAACTGAGGGTTTTTCTTTCCTGCGTGCTCAGCTTATGCCCATCTCATGCTTGTCTTTCTCCAAAGAACTGCTGCTTTTCCTGTTCAGTGAATCACCTTCTATAGGCCAACTCTATAATGTCTTCCATTTACACCGGTAGTACAGCATAAATTGAACATTTTGAAATGCTGAGGTCCTCCTTCCATATCAGCTGATAGCCTGACCAGCTAGAAAACACTCACGGCTGGCCGCAAATACATTGTCTTTCATTCCTCTTCTTTTCCCCCCGACACACCTGAAATAGAAGCTCTTGAGAAAGCATGATGCAATTGATTCATCGTCCATCACGAGGCAAGAATGGTTCCCTCTGTTTATGAGCTGAGTCAGAGCTAAAGCTTTTGCCTGGGTGAGCACTGCTGAGTGTAGGACCGGCTCTGAGCTGAGAGAGTGTTTCTTGATTCACTCTGATTCCACCTCGATGCCTGCGCACTAAAGCCCTTAATGGTGCAACCTCACCCTCCTCGCATCTTTTGTGCGCATTTCTCTCCACACCCTCTTTTTCCACACTTCGCCCCTGAGTGAATCGGCCAGGCATCTCTGTCTCTCTGCTGCTTTCTCGACTCTCTGTCGATTTGTGTGCATGAATATGGCATGAGGAGCTGTATGTATTATTTAGGTGGCAAAAGTATGAAGCACAGGGACTATCTTTCCAAAGCTAGTGACGAGAGGAGCTTGAAAGTTCACGTTCTGCTCACTTCTTGGAGTTTTCTTTTAAAATGCACTCAGAGAGGTAGGCAGGTTATCACAGTATATTGTTGTGTAACAGGAACAGCTAAATGTTCTCCGGTCATGGTCAGAGGTTAAATCTGATGGTGATTTTGGTAGGCCTATAATATGACACAACCCCAGCTTGCATATTCAAGAAAGATGTAAATATAAATTGATAAGAATACTACTTTCTCATCAAAGGGGGCAACTGTATTTTAATAAATAACTGTATTATGATATATACGTTAGTGTTAAAAAGTTTGGGGTCAGTAAATAAAAAAAAAAAAAAAAAAAAAAGTTTTTTGCATCTTATGCTGACCAAGGCTGCACTTATTTGTGACCCTGGACAAAACCAGTCTTAAGTCGCTGGGGTTTATTTGTAGCAATAGCCAAAAATACACTGTATGGGTCAAAATGACTGATTTTTCTTTTATGGCAAAAATCATAGGAAATTAAGTAAAGATCATGTTCCATTAAGATATTTTGTAAAATTCCTACTGTAAATGTATGAAAACTTAATTTTGATTAGTAATATTCATTAAAAACATTATTTGAAGAACTTTAAAGGTGATTTTCTCAATATTTTGATTCCTCAGATTCCTGTTTTTTAAATAGGTGTATCTCGGCCAAATGTTATCCTATCCTAACAAACTATACATCAATGAAAAGCTTATTTATTCAGTATAAATCTCAATTTTGAAAAAAACGACTGGTTTTGTGATCCAGGGTCACATTTGATCAAAAATATGGTAAAAACTGCAATTTTGTGAAGTATTATTATAATTTATA
>JAHKKF010533047.1:17002-48780 GCA_019740295.1 Labeo calbasu
CTCTCTCTGGCTCAGCGCCAGCCAACGCGCGAAAACGCAGTTTGAATTTGGCAGTTGCGTGACGTCACCGAACGTTCTAAATCCCATATGTGGGACCTTACTCCCAGGGGCACAGAAAATAGAATCCCATATGTGGGACCGTACCGCTCAAAGGGTTAAAAAATGAAGTGCATCATTCATATACAATTAAGGTCAAAAGTTGACATTCCCCTTTCAGAATCATTAAAAAAATTATTTGACCAAAATAAGAAGGATCATACAAAATGCATGTTATTGTTTATTTAGTACTGACCTGAATACGATATTTCACATAAAAGACATGTAGTCCACAAGAGAAAATAATTTTATTTTAAATTTATAAAAATTACCCTGTTCAAAAGTTTAACCCCCTTGATTCTTAATACTGTGTTGTTACCTGAATGATCCACAGCTGTGTTTTTTTTTGTTCAGTGATAATTGAGTCCCTTGTTTGTCCTGAACAGTTAAACTGCCTGCTGTTCTTCAGAAAAATCCTTCAGGTCCAACAAATTTGTTGGTTTTTCAGCATTTTTGTGTATTTGAACCCTTTCCAACAATGACTGTATGATTTTGAGATCCATCTTTTCACACTGAGGACAACTGAGGAACTCGTATGCAACTATTACAGAAACTTCAAACACTCACTGATGCTCCAGAAGGAAACACAATGCTTTTGGAATTTGAAGATCAGGATAAATTGTACTTATTTTGTCTTCTGAGCAACATAAGTATCTTCTGTAGCTTCTGAAGGGCAGTACTAAATGAAAAAATGAGATATTTAGGAAAAATAAGAAAAATGTGCACATCTCCATTCTGTTTAAAAGTTTTCAACCCCCAGCACTTAATGCATGGTTTTTCCTTCTGGAGCATCAGTGAGCGTTTGAACGTTTTGTAATAGTTGCACATGAGTCCCTCAGTTGTCCTTAGTGTGAAAAGATGGATCTCACCTTTTCACCTTGGTGCTAACCCTAAAGCCATCCTAGATGTACATGACTTTCTTCTTTTGAACAAATACTGTTGAAGTTATATTAAATGCCCTGGCTCTTTCAAGCTTTGTAATGGCAGTGAATGGGTGCTGAGATTTTAAAGTCCATCCATCATAAAAAGTACTCGACACGAATGCGGTGGGTCTTCTGAAGCATATCGACGCATTTAAGAAAACTATCCATAAAACCTTGTAAAGTGAACATTCGCTAACTGTCATACGCGTGTTCACGAGTGGCGTTCCAGCGGATGATGTAGGATGTAGGCGTAGCGTAAGCTCTGTTGAGAATGTGTTAGTCTTGCGAGAAACAAGTTTTGTTTACAGCAACGGAAAACCAGTCCTCTTATCTTATATTGAAATCCTCAAAATTCTCATTTTGTACTTCAGATTTGTGTCCTGTCTTTTATTTTGCTCTCTCCTTTGTTAGGACCACCTTCATTCATAAGTCATTTTTTAGTATAGCTCTGATTGTATTCGTCTGAAAGCAGAAAGTCATATACACCTAGAATGACTTGAGGGTGAGTAAATCATGGGGTAATTTTCATTTTTAGGTAAATTATCCATTTAAGCAGCACAGCTATTTTCAACATCAATGATATGGTCTTGAACAGTAAATCAGCATAATATAATGATTTCTGAAAGATTGTGACTCTAAATACTGGAGTAATCACAGAAAAAAAATATATTTAAAAACAAATACGAAATAGAAGTGAAATAGAAAAAAAAAAACACTGATTAATGTTTTTATGCATACTTATTCATGTTATAAGTATTCATGTTAGGGTCAACAGCTCTGTTGAGGTGTCAGGTGCATGATACACACCACAGAAAATACTATGGTTCCTCACCGTTCTAGGGTTTTGTGTTTGGTCATGTCACAATTGTGCCTGTACACACCCTCTTTCAGCTCCCAACTCTGGGGTTAAAGCAGACATCGAAGATCACAGCCCTTCTAACACCCACATTCACAGCAGTCACACAAAAAAGGTGTCTTCAGAGATGCATTTTGTAGCCCCCTCTGTGCCTCACTTCACCTAGCTCCCCTGTGAGCCAATCAGAGACGGTCGATGTGATCAGATTACTGCTCTGCCATGATTGAAGTGACCTTGAGAGGAAAATAAGCATCTGATGTCATGAAAACAATGACATAAATCTCATAAGGAGGTACTTGAGGTCTAAAGTTTACACATCAGTTTGGAAAGTCATTGAAAAGTGTTGGCTACTGAAACGGGCTCATCAATCAGTAGGCTAATTAAATGAGACTTGCTATCTCTTAGCATGCTCTGTAATGCATTTTTATACTGGAATGTGTCATTTTAATCTTCACCTATAGCGATAATGATCATCTTTCCTTGTGGCAAGATTGTAACAGTGTTTATATTTAGTATTTAGAGCTACCTGCGAACATGACAGAATCATGTGCCTCATTAGCCCGGGAACAACAAACATTGTTAACAACGTTGCCTTAGTATTTTTTTTTTTGTGTGTGTGTGTGGACCATCTCCACTGTTTTCTCAATAACGTGTGGAAGAGTCTCACATGTGTACATCCTGCAAATTTTTGTGCTGTCCTCATGTAATCTCGTATTTTTCTTCTCCTCATCTTCTCTTGAGGTAAATCACCTCTGCTAGGACTGAATATTATTATCCTACTTATGTCAACAGCACCAAACAAAGATAATGCGTTTTACATGCAGGAGAAGTTCAACTTTCAGTGCATGAAGACTGAAAAGGAAATCAAGAGAATCAATATACGTGGACCAGAATCCGGGGTTGATCTCTTCAGAGTTGCCTGGAATCACTACTGCGTTCTCAGCATTCTGAGGGAAAATAAAACGGCGGGAAAGAATAATACACAAATCAAAGCAGTACTGTAAGCCAATTAAATGCCTAATATTCAGATCAAATGTTAGGAGTGAGTTTTTTGGGGTCGCAAACCCAAAGGGTCAACCACTTGGAACTAAAATCTTCATTGTGGTCTAGTATTTAAAACAAATCCAAGCAAGACCCAAGTCAGCAGCTTCCTGAGGATTTCCTCTTTATTTTTCTTTCCTTTTCCGTTCTGTCCCATTCCTTTCTCTTCATTTTCATCTATGGCATCTTTCCCAGGGTTTCCTGGCCCATTCAAAGTTGCGCTCATCCCCCTCTCACTCTTTCTTACGGTCTGTGGCAGAAGACTGATCCCCTGCTCCTCGAAGGCTGACAGAAGTAGGCTGCGGTATGTCAGAGCCCAGGACCAATCAGAGCCGATATGCATAGTAATAAGAAGCAGGGGCGGGATAATGAAGTTCCCAGCTTGCAGCCTGGAAGGGTATCCTCCGGTGTGCGCTGTGATTTATTTCCCCTGTCAAGAGCCAGGACAGCCAGGACTTGTCCTTCCCCATGGTCCCCGGGAACGGCGGTGCAGCTCCAGACCAGATCTGAGAAGAAAGGTACACCAGGGCTGGGCGTAAAACGCAGATGCCCTACATTTCACACTTGATTCTGTGTGAGACGGAGCTGTCAGAGAATGTAATGTGAGGTTCTGCGGGGCGGTGATTAAGGCACCGGCAGTTTTCCGGTTGTGACTTTAGCTGCTTATGTTGTCTTTTTAATTTAGGTAATCTTAAAGTAGGCCTAATTTTTTTACGAGTTGACAGGGCAAGTGGGTATTGCGACTTCTTTTCCTTGGTGTCTATCACAGATTGCGTATTAGGTACTGTCTTTCCCCCTTGAAACTACACATTAACACTGCCAAAAAAGAAAAAAAAAAACATTCCTGGACGTACTGTGGATGATTAATTGGCACACATTAAAATAAAATAATACATTTCCTGTTACACTTATGATGACAGCATCATAGCATTACGGGATGAAACAAAATAGTTTTGTCATTTACCGTAAACATTTATTATTAGGTGCAAATTGAATTCGATTTTGCAAAGCAACGTTAAGCACAAGATACACTACCAGTCAAAAGTTTTTGAACAGTAAGATTTTTAATGTTTTTTTTTTTTTTTTTTTTTTTTTTTTTTTTTTAAAGAAGTCACTTTTGCTCACCAAGCCTGCATTGATTTGATCCAAAGTAAAAATGGCAAAAACAGTAAAATATTGAAATGTTTCACTACTTAAAATAACTATTTTCTATTTGAATATATTTTAAAATATAATTTATTCCTGTGATTTCAAAGCTGAATTTTTAGCATCATTACTCCAGTCACATGATCTTTCAGAAAAACATTTAATATTAGTATTATGTTAAAAACAGCTGAGTAGATTTTTTTTTTCAGGTTTCTTTGATGAATAGAAAGTTAAAAGGAACAGCATTTATTTGAAATAGAAATCTTTTGGAACATTATAAATGTCTTTATCATCACTTTTGATCAATTTAAAGTATCCTTGCCAAATAAAAGTATTAATTTCAGCCCCCCATCAAAGAATCCTGAAAAATGTACTCAACTGTTAAATATTGAGAATAGTAATAATAATGTTTCTTGAATAGCAAATCTGCATATTAGAATGATTTCTAAAGGATCATTTGATACTGAAGACCGGAGTAATGATGTTGAAAATTTAGCTTTGATCACAGGAATAAATTACATTTTAAAATATTCAAAATGAAAGCAGTTACTTTAAATAGTAAAAATACTTCACAATATTACTGCTTTTGCTGTATTTTGGATCAAATAAATTTCAAGCTTGGTGAGCAGAAGAGAAATCTTACTGTTCAAAAACTTTTGACTGGTAGAGTACATGGTGTCCTTTTTAAAATAACTTTATTCTGATAATGTTGTGGTTTTAGTCTCAATATATATTGATTTTATGCCCCTAACACACTGGTGTATTCTTAAGTGTCACATCATGTACAGTAAAATATATACAAAAAGAAAATCACTCTAGCTCTACATATCTTTTGCAAAACTCCTTGCAAAACAGGGATGTCAAACCATTAGAATTTTTAAAAGTACAAAGAAAGTGATTAATTAAGAAAGTATCTGCTAATTAATTTGATTTAACCATACAACTATATTTCCTATTTTTGCCTCCTTCAGACTGACCCGTCATGTTCAGATGTGACACCAGTGGGCTACTCAGACCTTGTTCCACTGGCTTTCTAGGGTCACATTAAATCTTCGTCAGGCTTGACCTTGGCCAAAAGTGTTAAATTTGTCCAATGAAGCACTTAATGAGTTCATTTAGGTAATTAAGCATTCAGGTGGAAGAGAAAAAAAATACAGACCTAACATGCCTGAGGTTGGCTGTACATCAACTTGGCTGAATGATGAAAATGCTGAAGCAATCTAATGTTTTTCATGCATTTTAGACTTTAGTGCAGTTTGTTGGGTTACTCTCGCAAATGTAATGCCACGAGTTCATCAGAACAGGTCAATATCACCGGACTGCTGATAGAATCACCATGACAATATCTAATTATTCTCACTCATACTAATTATCTCCTTTGTATAAATAGTTGTAATTGCCATTTGTTAATTGGATAGACTTGCTTTTGTTCCTCAGCTGCAGTTCTGAGTGTTTGTGGTGTTTGTTTAACCTCTAATTCTTTGTACCTTTGAAATCTGGATTAGAAATTTTCCGCACTATTTTTATTTGTCTTTTTGTAGCTTTCAAATTTCTACAAATAGAGTGGAAAGTTTTGTAGACTCTAAAGTAAACGCCCACAGGTATGATTGAACAGCTGTTTATGTTTGACAGCCTACATCCTTCACAGATGGACGCTGCTGCGATTTAGGTTAAAAACTCTGTAACAACAGACAAAGCAATAGTGACCACGTAATAAAAACAGTTACTCACACTACTGTGGTGCGACATTACTCAGATCCAATATATTTGGCACAGCATGGTTTTTTTTAGTTTCAGTCTTTCTGAAAATCCTGCGTCAAATTCTGACTTGTTTGTAAACGAATCTGTGGTAAAATGCAGTGAACAAAGGTTTGGAACTTTATTATTAATAAAGTTCATCCACTCTTCTTCTACTTGGCATTGCACAGAATCTTGTTGTCTTCAAAGCCATCTTCAGCATTTGTTTTCTGCGTAGACCTGCGTTTGCCTCTCTTATTTACACTACATGCACGAATCGGTGGGCGGGACTAAACAGGCAGTGATGTCAAAGCAGGCATTGATCTTCTGCGGAGGTGGTGTTTAGCCACACTATTACATCATAAAGTGGCACATTCCACAAGCTGTCATTTTGGCAGATTGGCTTCATTATAAGCTGTTTTTAAACTAATGAGACAGTTTTGAGTTCTGAAACTTACAGGATGTTTTTATAGCAAAATGACCTCTTTAATATCAAAACATCAAGGGAATTTTGATTTCTCAGTTCGTCACCCCTTTAATGGCCTAAGTTCTGGGAACTGACTGCTGAAAACCAGTAAAGAGAGAACCTGAGTTTTAAATATTTAAAACCAATGTCTTGGCAAAGCTTAATTCTTTGTATGGCCCTGCTAGCTGGTTTTGAGAGGACAGAAAAAGATGACATATGGACAAATGCAAAGCTCTATTGAAGACAGAAACCCCTTGGAACTGAGCCACTTGGACTAAAAAGCTATTTTTTATAACCTGGCTACTGAATAGACTGGCATCTGGATCTGCACATGGTGGGGGTCCATCACGAATTCCGTAACTGGACCACTGATACTATCTTCATAACAGCGTCCAATTATTCTCACCTGTTCTGATTGTCTGCTATTTATAAATAGTACCGCTTTTCCTTTTGCTCATCTTTTTAACTGTAATTCTGAACGTTGTTCATTGCTTTTTGGCTGTTGCGAGGGAGGTGTTTCTGGTTCGATTTCAGCTTCACCTAAAATGTCTTTGAATGATCTTCATTTTGCTGCTTTTGTCAGCAAATATTCATGTATGCAATTAAGTCAGCACATCATGTGATAAATTTGATAAAATGTTTAATTTGATTGACAGTCCTAGTAAAAATGTATTGCAAAAACCAAAGGAAAACGAGTTTATGCTAATTGTTTGATTTGCCTTGCTTGGGTTGAATCTAAAGGATAGTTCATCCAAAAATTAAAATTTAGTCATTAATTACTCACTCTCATGTTTGTTCCAAACCCGTAAGATCTTCGTTCGTCTTCGAACACAAATTCAATTTTTTAGGAAATACAAGAGCTTTCTGACCCTGCATAGACACCAAGGCAACAACTACATTCGAAACCTATAAAAGTATAAAAGTAGCAAGGACATCATTAAAATGGTCCATGTGACATCAGTGGTTCAACCTTAATGTTATGAAGCTACGAGAATACTTTTTGTGCACAAAGAAAACAAAAACAATTACTTTATTCAACAATTTCTTCTCAGTGAGTCATCGCCGCACGTTCACGAGAATACCATGACGCACGCAAAACAAAACAAGCACTTATTCAGTGATGTTGATCTGTACAGTATCTAATGTTGCCAACTAGAATGAACGGTACTGACATTAACATGGCAATGTAAAGTGTATAATCTCATGCAGAAGATACAGTGTAAATCCTAACATGGTGCAAAATAGGGCTGCACAATTAATTGAATTTCTAATTGTGATTACAATTACAGATGCCAGTTCAAAGGCACAATTAGAGCAAAAAAAAAAAATAAATTATTCTGCTTTCTTATGATGTGTGGGTGTGTTTGTGAGAGAGTGTGTGTGTACAGGTTATCCTAAGGTTTTTTTTTCCTCATTGTTTTAATTTTTCAATTTTTACTTTTTTATATTTAAAAAAGAAACTATATATAAAAATGTGGCATGCAGTTGCATCAAACAATGATATAAAGCTATTCAAAACATCATTTAATGTAAATTGTGATAATCGTAATTAATAATCGCAATTACATTTTAAAGGGAATAATCAACAGTTATGATTTTTGTCATAATCCTGCAGCCCTGGTGCAAAATACACACGTGACCCTCAAGACAAACACACGCTTGTGCTGCCGGCCACAGATGAGGCCCAGAGCAGGTCTCTTAGAAGATGCTAAGGTGACAGTGTCAGCTTGACTTCACTAATAAATACTTCACTGCTTTTGGCTCCCTCCCTTTCTCCTTTCTTCTCTCCTTTGCTCTCCTTTCCATATCCCCCTCTGGCTTTGGCCATCCTCCCTTGGCCCCTAGCAAACACCATCATCTTCAGCGTGACCCTGTGGCCTCTAAATGTCGCCTGAAGACTTACTGTCACTTTGACTTTGGTGGGGAGAAAGGGGGTGAGGAGATGGTGTCAACTAGAAGCTAAGGGTAAATACATTAATACAATATAATGAGAAAGATGCACAGGGTTTAACAGGGTTAGAGTTTTGCACTAAAGGCCATTCGTACAGTAGCTTTTACCCTCCTTTATCTTGAAGATTTTTAGGAAATAGTTTCCTCTACTACGCATGTAGTTTCAAACTGTCTTTTGTGGAACGGAAAAGAAGATATTGTGAATAATGTGTTAGTCACACTATTTTATTCAAGTTGTTCCAAACCCATAACACTTTCCTTCATCTTCAAAACACAAGGTTGCTTTTTAAGTGAACCTGAGGTATTAAGACTTGTATGTCTTAATATAACGTAAATGATGTCTTTTACTGAAATATGTATAAAAAATTTACACCATTTAAAAAAAAAACAACACATTTGTTTGGGGCTGTTATTATTTTGAGAACGTGAAATAAGCACTCAGTAAGCTACTGGTGTGCTAACTGTTGCTATTTTTACTGCAACACAACTTAAAAGATACAGTACCAATACGATGACCACAGCTACTGAAAGAGCTTACAGGTGGCGATGGATATAAGCGTAGGCTTAAACCAAATGCCATACTATTGATTTTTCCCCGCAGGAAGTCTAAACACCCACAGATATTGAGTGAAATCTGTTGAGGATGGCATCTAGCGTTTCTTGTCTCTGCCGTTTGTAAGCTCTTTTAGTAGCTGTGGTCGACAAAAAGCCTCAAAGGCATCAGGGCTAAAGTGGAGAGAACAAAGACTCAGGGCTTTAGGAAGTTTTATTCATCCACAGGCATCTTCCCATTCTTTTCTACTCTTCTTATCGCTAGGAAAAAACACGAGGATTTACATCGCTTCTCTTGTTGCCTTTCGACTGACAATTACAACCAAAAGCCGCACAACGTGGAATCATATCAGTATTTTATTTTCTGAGTTTTGTATTCAGAGTTGTGGGGTTTGAGCACATACTACTAACTTTATTTTGGCTAGTATATAATTAGTCTTCTGCATTCTTAAGAGTTATCTTCCTATGGCCCTCACGCTTTAGCCTTCCCTGTGTCCTCTGAGGCCTCTTCTTCGGCTGCTGGTGTTTTAGGAGCAGGTGTCGAGGTAGTGGTTGTGTTCTGGGTTTTAGCCACCAGGCTCACGGCTCACATCTGTCTGTCCCAGTCAGCCTGTGTCCTCAGTGACCACACAACCAACAGCTGCTCAAATAGGTCACTGATGGGTGGATACTGCAGAGATGCTCAGAACTGGCCGAAGGGTACTGGGGACACGCATTGGCCTTTAAATGTAACTTTGAAACTCTCTCTTCAAGCCACAGATTTGGAGAATAAAATGAACTGGAAGAACTGCAGTATGTAATATTTAAATAGCTTAATAGCATTTTCTATTTTGCATTGTAATTGACGTGAACCTATATCAAATCACTGTGTGAATAATTAATGAATCGGCTATATCCCTGCTAATTTAATTTCCCTTGTCATTGTCTATTAGTTTGTCATTTCATATCTTATCATCCTGGCATGATGATGATGTTTCTTGCTAGTTTATCAAGCATAAATAGTGCCGTCTTCACCATCAGTCGTCTTCCCTTTTGTGAGGTCAGTTTCACATATGAGCTTACAGTTTTGAAGACTGTTCGAGTATTTTTGAGTATTTGAACATTTTTATTTACTTAAAGGGATAGCTCACCCAAAAATGACAACTACCCTATGATTTACTTACCCCCCAAGCCATCCTAGGTGTATATGACTTTCTTCTTTCAGACAAATGCAATCGGAGATACATATATATATAAAAAAAATGTCCTGGCTCTTTTTGTGAAAAAAAAAAAAAATCATATTTCGAACTTTATAAATTGTAATCTCTAGCTTCCGCTAACTGTCATGCGTGCGCTCACTGAGAGAGTGGCATTCCTCCGGATGACGAAGGACATATCAGGACAATTGAATATCAAGACCCATTCACTGCCATTATAAAGCTTGGAAGAGCCAGGACATTTTTAATATGACTCCAGTTGCACTTGTCTAAAAAAAAAAGAAGATAGTCGTCCTAGAATGGCTTGAGGGTGAGTAAGTCATGGGGTAATATTCCGTTTTAGGCAAACTATCCCTTTAAAATCAACATAAAATGGAAATTGACACTATTTAATGCATCTTACTAATCATATTGTAAAAGATTCAGTTGCATCTCATTGGTGACGTATGCCAGACTTCTCCAGTTTAGTCAGTTTAGTTTATCCTTTTCTAGTCGGCCTCCATTTAATCAATAAATGATGGACAGAACCAATTCTCTGTTCTCAGGGCTCTACAGTGCAACCATTTGTGTCTCATTAGCGGGTGAAAACTACTGAAAACTGCCAGTGCGATTGACCCGATCAGCATATTTGTGTTTGCATTGACAGGAGCTTCAAAGCTTTCTGCGTGTTTTTGCAACAGTGAGTAATGTATCATAGACGTATCCCATGAATCCTTTCATAAACAAAGTGTAGAGAGTGTAAATAAGAGATATTATTATAGAACTTAAGGATTGCTGCTTTTAAACATCCACTAAAAATCAATTTGTAAACACTTGGGAAAAGTAATTAAAAAAGTTAATTCTATTTTTCTAGTTTTTATCCAATTATTTTATACATTTTTAAGTTTGGTTTAAAGGTGACATATCATGAAAATCTGACTTTTTCTGCATTTAAATCGGGTCACCTGTGCATCTACCAACCCAGAAAATGTGAAGAGAAACACAGTAATTTTTTTCTAATATAAACGTGACTGTTTTTGTAGCGCATGTGTGTTTTTAACATTTAACGGAACTTTTAGTTTAGTACTTACATGCCTTTCTGTGTACGTGCTTCGGATGTGTGCGCTCAGAAAACCATGTCATGGTTTAAAAAGCATGATTTTACAGCGATAAACATGATAATCAAAACCGTTTTTAGCAGAGCATCTGAGGTACGAGCTGTATATGCTCAGCCCTATTCTGGAAAAGGGGGTGGAGAGCAGCAGCTCATTTGCATTTAAAGAGGCATGCATGAAAACAGTGTTTCTGCCTCCACTCAAAATAGGCATTTTCAAAATAATTTAATAAATGATCTGTGGGTTATGTTGAGCTGAAACTTCACAGACACATTCTGGGGACACCCGAGACTTTGTAAAAAGGGACATAGTAGGTCTCCTTTGAAATATCTAAATTCTTGTTGGGGTCACTAGAAGTGTCCCCAGCCCCAATTTACATTTAGAACCCTCCTATTCTATGGCAGTCAGACATAAGTGAAACATAACTCTGACGTTTACATCTCTAGAAATGTCTTTGTCATGGCTCAGACAGTCCCAGCAACCCCCTGCCAGCCTCTCCTGGAGTCCACCAGCTGTCGAGGGAGCTGTTGCGATGGAAATGGATGGGGAAGGGCATGTGGCATCCATCGCAGTCGGGCGATTGCGTTCATATACTGTAGTTTCCAGACTAGGGCGTGTGTGAGACCTGAAGCGGGTATTCGATAATGACAACAGAGGCTTGCGTGGGTGAGTATGAGTTTCGCACATGTGTATAATCGAGCGCACACGCTCACCGCACAAATGCCTCCATCTGTCTCTCGGGTGGGGCCGCTGCAGGTCACGGCCTTGCCCACCTACAGCACAGGGCCGTGGGCCGGGACTTCCGCCGAAGCAGGCTGGGAGGGGAGGGACGACCGGCTAATTACACCCTAGATCTAAGTGAAAGGCATTCCTGAGGTCTGGTGTCAGTGCCACTACTCCACCCCTACCCACCTCCATCCACGGCTCACCACCCCACCCCTCCCCCAGCCCGACCATCTCTCCACCAACCCCCCCACGCCCCCCTCCCTGAGATGGCCACTAATTGGCACATTCCCCTGCCAGTGTGGGTGCTGGGAATGTCAGTGTGCCACATGTCCCAGTCGCAAGCGGCAGGAGAAAACGTCTGCCTTTTGTTGCTGAGGAGGGCCTGTCCGCAGCTGAGATGGTTTCCTCCACACTGCATCACCCTCCCACCCTAACGACAGTGAGAGAGAGAGAGAGAGAGAAAGAGACAATGAAATGCTAATTCATCAAAGGCGGCGGCGACTGGTGCCATTTCCACAGGGGAAATGAATTCATTCATACATGTATGATATTATATGGAGATCATCTCAATGCTGTAAAACCCTGTGAATTTACATCAAAGCTCAGCAACGTACACATAACCCCACAATTTAATTTGACCTGATTCTGGATTCAAGTTAAGCTCAGTCAACAGTGCTTCTGGCATAATGTTGATTATCTCAAACAAACAAACAAAACAAGTAATCTCGACCCGTCCCCCCTCCAAAAAGCTTACAGTGAATGTTAGTTTATACCTTCATACAAGCACTTTATTTACATTGATTTTTCTGTTAAATTGTGTATTATTAAAGTGTAAAGATGTTATCTTCAATTTTCTTTGGTCGATTTCCAAAAAAGACTTTCAAAGCACTAAGATCGCTTTTAAAATGAATTATTTTAACGTTTATTGATTGTTTAAATTCACTTCCATTATCATTTCCTTATTGTAGCAATGTTATTTTAATATAATTTATTTATTTCAGTTATAGTTTTGTTAATATTTTGAAAACTTAAAACTAAAAATTTCATCAATCATTTTAATTTTAGATCATTTTAAATTCATTTGTATGTGCTTTTTTAAACTATTGAGGTTGTACTTTTATTTTATTTTATTTTCATTTATTTTCATTTTTTTAGTATCAGTTCAGTTTTTGTTTTTCAACTTAAACTTGTTTCGTTTTTTTTTCATCTTATATTTATATTTTTCTTTTTTTTAGCTTAATTTTAGATAACAAAAAATATTCTTCTTTTTTATTTTAGTTAACAATAATAACCTTTTTTGGCTGCTTTAATACAAAAAGACAAAACAAACGGAAATCATTTTTTGTGGTTTAATTTTTCTTGTCAATTTTCAAATAAAATTTCAAAGCACTAAAATCACTCTAAAATCATGTTAATACACATACTGTCCTTCAAAACAAATTAATTTGTTTTACTGTAACAATGTTGTTTTAGTACTTTTCATTTATTTACAATTGTAGTTTTTATTAATATTTTGAAATTTAAAAAGATAAAAGTTTTTGTGTTACTTTTGAGATTTTTCTTATTTTTATTACATTTTCGTGTAATGTAGTTTTAGTTCAGTTTTAGTTTATTTCCAGTTAGTAATCTTAGTTTTTCAACTTAAACTTGTTCAGTTAGTTTTTTCCCTTTTATATTGATATTTATATTTATTTTAATTTTTATTTGTAATTAAAGTAATACAAAAATTAAGTAATTTTATGTGCTTTCATCTTTTTTGTGTTACTTCTTTGCTTTTATTTATTCTTATTTCATTTTGATTTATTTTAGTTTAGATTTAGTTTATTTTCAGTTAGCATTCTTAGTTTTTCAACTTTTTCAGTTATTCTTTTTCATTTAATATTTATATTTTAGCTTAATTTCAGTCAGCCAAAAATGTTTTCATCATTATTATTGATTTTTTTTTTTTTTTTTACTTAAAACAAAACAATAACCTTGATCGGTAACCCAGATGTTTCACTTCTTTAATACAAAAAGGAGGGACAAGTGGAAATTAATTTTTGTGGTGATCAACATTACGCCACAAGTGCTGTTGATTGAGCTTAACTTGATTTGAACCCGGAATATTCCTTTAATTGCGCTCTCTACACATATGTCATGCCTCATCAGCTCATTGTGTCATGTTTCTCTTACAGTCCCCAACCATTTGTATTAATATAACTCAAGCTTCATTACTATAGCAGCACAATAACAATAGAACTGTACTCCGAATTAGGAAATACAGTTATGTAAAAATGTCTCCATCCACCAATAACTTTATATTGAGGAAAAATAAATTTAAGCCTTGTGGCTTAAAGTGGACACTCTTGTGTTTGCTTGCCAGGCAGATAAATAACTGCCTTGTTAAAGTTTTTCTGCTCAGTTTTTATGGTGGTGAGTTTTATGTTTGAAGTCTTTTTATGGGCCTCTTGTCCCCTTTTTATGAACTGCTCCTGCCATCTGGAAAGTTCCAGCTGTGAAGCTCCATGTCTCATTTATGGCCTTTTGTCTGTTGATCTCAAGAGCCAGCGCTCGCCAGACTAGTGCCCACGACAGGAAAACGAACTGAAAATGTACATACACAGTACATGGAGACAGTGAAGTGTAATGCAGACAGAAGGCTGTTGCTCACATTTAAACTTGGCATGAAATGAAATTTTACCCTAGTTGAAAATTCATCTATTTTATAAGTGCATGTTATTTGTCCTGTTGTGAATAATTCCTAAATCTTTTTGTTTCATTTGAATTATTCTTTGATTCTTTTTTATTTTACAATTTTATTATATTTTATTTGTTATAATTTAATTATATTAATCCAAATTGTGTCTTCCGTTTAAACGACAGACTTTTCTCTGGTAACATACAGTAAATTTCTCTAAATATTTAGTCCACTTAAAACCGCCCCTTTTTTACTATTGACTGCAAACATGCATTCAGATAAGCTTCCATCTAATTGACAACTGAACCAGTTTTTTTCCTTCCTTTTTTTCCCCCGATTGTCCATTTTTCTTAGATGTACATCACAATACTTAAAAAGTTTGTGAAGAAGTTTGTTTAGAAGTTAAGACATTTGTGTTGGTGCACACAACTATTCACAGGCACCAATTACAATTTTTGCACAGAATGTGAAAAAAAAAAAAACAAGTTATTGTTGCAAATAGTAAATTTCAGTATGTCCAACTTGGTCTCAAGAGAAGTTATAATTTGTTAACTCATATTAGCAAAATCATATTATGTCATATGACTAAAGAATGTTCAAACTTTGCGTTTTTTTGTACCTTTTAGGGTTCCCATGGGTCCTTGAAATCCTTGAAAGTTTGTGAAACTAAAAAAAAAAATTCAAGGCCCTGGAAAGTTTTTGAAAATGAACATACTTAGTTACAGGTCCTTGAAAGTGCTTGAATTTATTTTGTGTAAGAAATTTTCTGGAAAAAAAAAAAATCCATATTATTCCCTCCGGCCCGCCTACGTGTTATTTTGCCAACATTTCGTGGTCTATGCATCCTACCTTACTTGATTTCCGTTGCTCAACCCTGGTCCTGGAGATCAACTTCCCTGCAGATTTCAGCTCCAACCCTGACCAAACACACCTGAACCAGCTAATTAGGATCTGGAGGAGCACTTGATAATTACAGACAGTTGTGTTTGATCAGGGTTGGAACTAAACTCTGCAGGAACGTCAATCTCCAGGAACAGGGTTGGGCACCCCTGCCATACGTCCTCTTTTTGAACCTAAAAAAATGCGTCCACCGGGAAAGTGTCGCTTTTTGCATTAAAGCCCTATGTGGGACTGTTTTCTTGATCCCGTTCCTGCTGAATTTAGGGCCATTACTGCCTGTATATGCTATCATTCTAATATTGAATATAATTTTTACGCATTAGGGAGCCACTATCATATGTGTAGTATGAGCGGCTATTCAGTTTCACTTTCAATTTCGTGATCACACGTACTCTGTATAAAGGGAGAACATCTTAGAAGATCAGATGTGAGCACATTAAATTCTCCAGCATGATTTGTCAGTCATCTCTTCTTACTCTTGTCTTGACCTGTGATTAGTTAAATCTGATTCCTGCATCTTGCGTTGGATGTAGGGTTGCCAAATCCTCATTTGTTTTTGCTCAGAATTGGGCTGATTTTAAATTATTGCGAAGCGTTGATTTTTCTCCCATAGGTTAAATGTTTGAAATATTGCATAAATTTTAGGTATGAAAATTTTATATTTTGAGTGTTGATGTGGGATATGGTCATTGCGCTACTTTGCAGGCTTTTTAATTATAATAATTAAGATTACAAAGAATGGCTTGCCAAAGATCCAAAAGACAATCACTTGGCCAGGTGCAAAGCCGAATATTCTTCAGTTTTATGCCAAACAGAAACACGACAAATAGAATATCAGATCTCTGTCATATGACAAAAAATAAATGCAAAAAAAAGTTGTATTTGACACATAAAAACTGTAACAATGTATCTTACAAGGTAACACTATATAATCTTGCTTTCACTTCAAATGTGTCCCCACATTAAGTCCTTGAATTTGAGGGTATTGGACCTGGAAAGTCCTTGAAAGTCCTTGAATTTGAAGTTCATCAAGGTGTGGGAGCCCTGTGTCTAGTTAGATGTTTAACTTGAAGTATAAAGTCTGTTTCACTATGCGTCTTTCCATCACCCTGTTTTTATGCAGATTATATAGTATGGCATCAGAAACAAGCTACCTAATCTCATGACGAAAACGTACCTGTGGGAAGTTTTACGCAAGATGCAAATTACGTACCAATAAGTGCATATTACTGCAGTTTCCAACAGAAATGAACACTAGGTGGTAAAACAACAAGCACTTGCAAACGTTTTCATACACAGTTATGTTTACACCTCCATATGTTTTGCTTTCCAATGTTGTGCCGAATTCTGACACTCGCCAGATTACCAACCCCCTAGTATTGGTTGGTTTAGGGTTAGGATTAGGCAATCATGTAGCGATTTCAACGAGAGAGGGTAATAATTTTGGCAGGGGATTGAAAATGTGCACAAGACCGGATGTTACAAACTTGCTCAGTAGCTCAGCCGGCACAGAACTGAACTTAGGATGCGGAATCCTTGGGTACGAATCCCGTAAAAAACATGACTCACGATAAAAGAGCTGAAAGATGAGAGAACGGAAAACAAGCTAAAATGGCATACTTGCGATTGTGTTTTTACATCACATTCGCTTTTGTTCATACTATTGGGTAGGTTTAGGTATAGTGCAGATGGTACGTTATTTTAAAACGTCACAGAGCATTAGAGTTATAGCACCACTCAATGGACATATCAAGTCAGAACTGCGATGCCATAAACGTACCGTGTGTGCCAGGGAAAAAAAAGAACACTCTTTTAATGCCACTCAGTGGACATTTCACATCGAATATGTCTTGAAATGTACATGGCGCTATGTATTTTGCATCTTGTGAAAAAGTTCCCACAGGTACGTTTTCTTCATGAGATCAGGTTGGAAACGAGTGATGGAAACGCCAAATTTTAGATTTTATATTTCTAGATTTTGGCCAAATGTAGGCTACTAAACAAAAGAAAAAAATCTGTGTACACTTTAAAGACATTAAAGTATTTTATAAGATATTTAAAATGTTTGATGCATTGTTTAAAAAATGCTACTTGTGTAAAATTGCGCTGAGAGGGAAAAAAATGCAGTTAAATTTAATGTGATGCCTACTTCTCTCATTCAGCATGAATTAAAATTTTTCCATATTCGTAACGTATCTGGATGCTAAAATATTATTTATAATGTAATAGGCTTTGTACTTCACTCGCATGAATGTAAAACATCATCCTTCACATGGGCTATATCAGTGAGGCGGTGGTCACGCTGAGCACAACAGATCGTACAACGGAGCAGTGTAACTTTTTGTTTCTTTAATTAACTGTATTTTATTTTGATAATGAACAGGCTGCAGTGCCGCAAAAATATGTTGTGTCTGTGTGCTCGTGAAAGGTGGCGCGATGCTCATACCAACGCTGGTTGGTCATACAGACAGAAGCAAGTCATCATTCAAAACTGTCAAGCTTTTGCAAAATAAAGAAAACTAGCCTACTTTCTGCCATCTCGTTTTCCTTTCCATGAACAATAAACCGAATCTCAGCAGATATTTTTCTTTGTAAGCCTAAAGTTTTAATCTGTTTTCTCCGTTCACAGAAGCGCTGCAGGTGCGTGTGATCTGTTGAACCCACACTATCCTCAGATAAACTTTAACGCCTGTGCATTGCCATTGCGTCCAGTGTTGCCAGGTCTGCAGTTTTCCTGCGTAATCGGGCTACTTTAACACTGTTGCCGCGGTTGTTTTCATGCTTGTGGGGTTTAAGCGACCCAAATAACGTCTTATTTTAACCCCTGGAATGTTAATTTAAAATGGGAACTCGTGTATTTTACACCCCGGAACGCGATTTTTAACGGGGGATCCCCTCAAAACGTGATTGGGCTAGTTTTGAGTAGGTGGGTTTTGTTGTGAAAACCTGGCAACCCTGATTGCGACTTAACTATGATGAGTTCACAGCTGAGCGCCGGCATTTCACTCGTTGAATGCGTCAGCTCACATTTGCATAGGCCGTACTACATGAATTCGTGATTAGTTGACAGCAAATTTCAAAAATTAAACAGAACGATAAAATAACATTATTAACTGGTTAATGACCATTTAAAATGTTCGATTCTGTTCGGAACTGTAAAATTTGATTTCGTTTCTGTTTCTGTTCCTGTCAAAATTTTGTTCGGTTTTTGTTTTCGTTCCCTGAACCCGTTTAGAGGGACGGCATAACCTGACTAACCTGTGGACTGATTTCGTTGTTATGCGTCTCACGGCATCTGAAATGTTGTTATGAAAATGTAAATGTTAAAGTCTGTCGTCAAAGTATTTCTGTATAACTGCCTCCGAACTGTCTTACACAACTGCGTTCCCAAACAGCAGGCATCCATTTCCAAAAGCAATGACCGCAATTATTTTATTTCGTCTGCTCACTCTGAGGCACAAGTGATTTATTATATATGAAAATGATTATATTCAGTGGCTTCTCCTACTTTTCTTAGTGATATTTAGTGTCAGTTTATCAAGAAGTGACGATTATATTCTCTTTGACTTGTTGGATGGAAACTGTGCTTATTCTCAAATGTTTTATGCGATATTTTAGTTAAATTTGTATGGAAACCCAGCTATTTTGACCAGGAACTGCCAACTTAGACAGGAAGAGACCGTCTGACTGACACGGAAAGAGACCAAATACAGTTTGTTTAGTTTTTATGTGTCATTTATGGCTGTGTAAACTTGAAATAGATTGTACTGTACCACAATAATAGACTGTAGAAGAAAAAAAGATTTCAAAACGCAGTGCCAGGCTAGAAATAATATCTGCAAATGACTGTGCAGAAATGAGTGTAAATGTGTGGATAGTGATTTTCCACAGATTCTTTCACAGTTGCCGGTTGTTACAGTCTAAGGCAAAAATATGAAGGTAGCAAACGTCGTGTATCTGTTTGGAGCTTGTGACTTCTAGTTTTGCGTGCGAGACGCACCACAGTGTGCAGGGCCATGAGCGTGGCGTCTGAGACCGAGGCTAGTAAAAGGTTTGCAGTTCACAGGATGACAGTTTTGGGCAAGCGTAACCAGGTGAGGAGAAGGTGTCATGTAAAGCGTCACAGGTCGTGAGCTGATACGCCATTGAAAGCCGAATGGTTACGGAACATTTTCCAGTCAACATATGAGTCACTCTGCAGAGATGCACTCGAAATAAATGGCCTTCCTGTTCCAGGCTGAAACCACACCCTCGTGCGGTTTCGTGGCTGGTGAGCCAGGCCTGGGCCTCACGGCCGTCCGTGGTGAAGCTCTCGGAGGCCTTACTGAGGGGTTGAGCGGGTGCATGTGGGGGTAGCGTGGGGGCAAGCCTAAAAATGGACTTATTAATTTTTTCATTGTTTATTGTTTACCCACAGTAAGGAAGTGTAAGCAGTGGAGTGCCCATCGCCGGTCGCTCCGTGGTGGGCGTGAGGTCTGGCTGTGTCCCCTGAGGTGCCCTCTCCCTGTGGAAAATCTTACTGGCGCTCCTGGCATACAAACAAGTATGACAGCTGTCAATTGTTGAGCTGTGAAGGAAATAGTAAAAGCTGCACTCCCGGGTTTTGACAGCACACCAAGCGGTTTAGGTGGTCAAAGGTCAACAAACTGGAAAACAAGTCTTTCCTTTTCTAGTTTTTTTTTTTTCTCGTTCGAACTGGAGGAACGAAGCGAGGCCTAGCGGACAGATGCGAGGAGGGGGGTAAGGCTCTCAGCTGGATGTCTTCTGTGGGGATGGCAGGGATTTCGACAAGCTTTGTTAGCTGTCAAGTGTCATCTTTATTAGTCAGCTGGGTGAGTCAGAGCTGAGATAAGGGTTAGCGGAGCCACCTGCGGGAGCTGCCGTTCATTACCGCCGGCCGCTGAGGTGTCACACTCTCCATCTATTATTTATGCTCTTTGCATTTGCACTGCCACAATTCAGCTCCCTCAGCCTGAAGAAATACTGTGTATACTTAAAGCACAAAAAATGGATTGGGATGCACATTAAGTCTTCGTATGAATGCCATTCTGTTTTTCTTAATACATGAGCATTAACTTCAAGAACTTTAGTTTGCTGTTAAAGTGATGAAAAAAAGGAGTTTTTGAAGGTCTTTATGCAGCTTTTTACATACAGTAGCAGTAAAGCTTGCACACTGAATTTTTGTATGCATTTTTTCATATTCGTCATCCTAAAATTTTGAAAAGTCTAAGACTCCTAAATAGATATTTTACCACTGTTTTTTTGTTACAAATAATGTAGGAACAGTAATAGATAAGAGTGCACCTCAAAAATCTACATCATAACAGCAGTTCTGACCTTTTTCACCAAAAGTCTTTTTCATTGCCTTTTTCTCTGTCATGTTTTAGAAATTATCATAATTACATATCAATTAAAAGTTTATAACCTCAAAATTCATCCTTTGAAACCCATTTTAAAGTCTGATGTTGCATTACCATCGAAATGGTACTTCAAACTCGTATTAAAAAAATGTATTTGTTCATTAATTGTAACAGTTTAAGTTTGGATAGTGCATATTCACATCTGTGTTCAAAAATGGGGGTGACAGTTAAAGGGTTAACAAAAAAGAAAACAAAAACCTTAAATAGTTACAATTGCATAAATGCTATAATTGAATTAAGGGTAGAGTGTGAAAATGAATACGCATTTTCAGATATGATAAAGATTACATGTAGAAGTGTTATTAACTTTTAATTTAAGATTAAGTGAGCAATAGATGACAGTAATATAAATGTAATTCTGTAAATGGGCATTAACAAATAAATACGAATTATACACATTCTGATTTTGATTAGATGCTGATATTTTAATAAATTAAAAATAACTTTTTATAGATGTGGACACTATGAAGTGGCGTTGTGTGGGAAATAGCTGCATGAACATCATTTTTGTGCTCTGTGGTTTTGAACAATATGAGCACAAGTAAATAATGACAGAATTTTTCATATTTTGGGGAACCATTTTTTTTTAATATGTAGCCCACCTCTAGTCTTGTAATTTTGATTCTAATCTTGGTGAAATAATTATGAACAACACAAGTGTGGCGAAAAATAAACAGTGCTTCCAAACATATGAGCGCAAACCAATGATATGCAAACATTATTATTATTATTGTTATTACTATTATTATTATTTTTCCAAGAGCTGTTCATACATGCATAAAAATCAATGAATAATGAATCACTCAAGCATTACAATGCTTTTGTTATTGTTTTCATACTTTTCTTTCCTTTTCCGTGATCATATCTTTCCACAGAGTAGCAAAGTAAGTTTTGCCCTTTGGGAGTACAGGGTTGAATGAGAAAGGAAAAGAAAAAAAAAAAAAGAGAGAGAGAGAAAGAGAGAGATCAAACATGAATCGCACACCTCCAAACCAAACATGCGAACACAGATGCGCACACACATCCAATCATACACATGCCTGTCTTCAACAGCTCTTGATTTGTGTTGTAAGAACAGGAGCAATGACAACAAGAAGGCCAGGGATGAGAAACGGCAAGTCTCCTTGACTTGAATTACAGCAGGAAAGTATCGTCACTTGAATGAACGCAACGCTGGTTCCAGGTTTCCACACAAACAAGAAGACCTCCTTGCTTTTCCCCTGAGGACCTGCCACGTCAGAAGAAAATAATTGACGAGTTCCCTGATGTGAAGGCAACCTCACTCAGAAAAAGAGAGAGAGAGAGAGAAAAAAAACGCGAGGTAAAAGAGTGTTGTGAAAATTGAACACAATCCATATACACCATGCTTGAGAAAGAGACCTCCGTTAATGAGAATGTCTTCTGCTTTTGTTCAGACAGACAGAAAAAAAAAGCTTTTTTATTTTCCGTTTGTAACCGTTTAGTTGTTTGTAGACCGGTTTTTACAAATCTAATTCAAACCGCATCCAAATGTGATTTAAAATCTAATTAAAATCTGATTTTTGTAAATGCTTTTCAGTTTGAAGGCACAGGTCACTTTTTTTAATTCAGGATGTGATGTAAGTGTTAGGTGGCTCTCAGAATGGGACATATACTTGTAAATGTGGGTGAGGGGTTTCCAGGTTCGTTCTGCTCATGATTGGGTAGCAGTGAGTCCACCATGTGAGGTCATGAGATTCTGCAGTAGATGGAAGTGTAAATTCAGTTAAACCTCTTTTTTTTGTTGTGGCAATAGGTGTGAAAGAAGAAACGTTTTTTTTTTTCTTTGACAACGAGTCTAGTATGTCTGCGTTCGTTGTGCTGATGGTTAACTCATTACTATGGCAACTGATGTAGATGCCGTCTACTGACTACTGTCAGAACAAACTGATCTGATCACGTACTAAATGTTGTGAACAGTCAGTTGGATTGAAAAGTATGATTCAAGAGTTGTTTATTTTGATTTCTTATTAAAAGATTAGGCCACTTTTAGAACAAACATTTTCTGATGATTTACTCAACCCCATGTCATCCAAGATGTTTATGTCTTTCTTTAGTCGAAAAGAAATTAAGAAAACATTCCAGGGCTCTCATTTATCAACAGTCCGTAGAAAAGATTCTAAATTTTGTCCTACGAATTTAGAATGGAAGTACAAAAAATTCAGTATTTAGCAAATGTGCGCACATGGTTCTTACGTACACCAGTACGTAATGGTTGATAAATCTCACATGCTCTTAAGCACCATGCTCGTTCACGTTCATGGTCATTTGCATTCAGAAATGCCTCCAATGAACCGTATATGGTGACAGCAGCTTCAAATCATGTGAATGTATACGTCCTCACCAAATTCACGGCAAAGAAAGTGGTACTGACTGAGAACCTATTTTGTGCTCTTACTAAACAAATAAGCGCGGTCTTTAAAAATGCGTTCTAGCAACACAAGATAACCCATGACACTATAGCTACATTTCAAAATTTCGAAAATAAGGTGAATTTTTTTAAAACGGGTAATATTAACTGCCAGTGAGGTAAGAAAAATAATCTTGTTTTAAGAATATTTTACTTGCATCTTTTTGCTTATGTAGTAAATGCATCTTGATATAACAATTTTTAGATATTTTGACTAGAAACGACAAAAAATAGTAAGATAAGCTTTTTTTTTTTGCGATGTCTTTTATAGCTTTTCACACCAATTATGCGAATGTCTAGCTTGAACTATAAAACTACTAATTGAGTATTTGCAAATGAAGGACTCAGAAAACATGCAGCGGCACTTTATTTTTGTTGTATCGTTCAAAAAGGGAGTGTAGAGTCTCATTTTCTCCTCCAACTTCAAAATCGTCCTACATCGTTGTTTTACCTTTTTTGTAAAGGGTGTTTGACTTTCTTTGCACATCCAGTTTGTGAAGACTGGGTTGGACTTGATACTTCCACCTACGTTACGAGTGACCTTTCCAACCGACACGTTCTCACTACTAGCTTGTCACATATTAATGCTTGTTCAAGACCCCTTGGCATTGCTTTTTTTTTTTTTTCAATGCACGGGTATCCTTTTAGCATCACTTTTAGACCCGCAGGGTCCTTCCTTGTTTTCAGTTGTTTGTCTTTATTTAACGATTTGCATGCATTTCTAAAAAATATAAATAAGTTTATATAAATTTATACTTTAATTCGAGCACTTAACCCTAAACCTACCTACTTCTAAACAATATAAAACACTTAAAAGGCAAATATAAGTACAGCCACAGATATTTATTGCAAAAACTGCATAAACAAGCAGTATAAAAGCATTCCTGTGCATTCCAGTCTTTCTGAAGCCGTACGATATCTTTATGTGAAAAAGAGAGTAAAACACAAGGTTTTAATTGCTGAAAATGATCCACGCTCACATCTCATTCAAAAATAAAACTCCCATACTTTAGCATGGCGTAATCAGTCTTGAGACACACAAGAGCCAAGAGCATTTCACAACCAAGCCTGACGTAAGGCTTTTTCTGGCGGAATTTTTTGAAATTGCGCACAAACTGCAGCACACAGGATGAGTTTTATGGTGGATGGCGATCACGTCTGTTCCTCTCACAAACCAATCATTTTGCCTCAGAAGACTTGGAATATTAATACTTTTTGAATAAATTTTGACTAGCTGTATCTGCCTGTTATATCTTATGTTTTATTGACAGATGGTAGGTTTAGGGGCATTGGTTTGGTTAAGTGCTCATAAATGTGTAAATAGTGTCATCATAAAATTGTTGTGACTGTTTACATTGAAAAATCACTCTCCAACATATATGCAATAATAGCAATATTATTACCCAATATATAATTTAATCATGACGATAAAATTCCCAATGCCTTTCGCGTTGGCATATTGATGCCATTGGTTTGTTATTTGAAGCAATGGAGGACCCTGCACGTTGAAAAGTGACACTAAAGGAGTACCTGTGTGTCAAAAAGGACGCCAAAAGGATCTGACCGAGCATCAATATGTGACGACTTGAGAGTGAGAATGTGTTATTCCAGCATGAGTATGTCATGCGTGAAGTTGCGCTAGTGCACAATGAGCATTTGTGGTTAAAAAGTATAGAAATTTTTATTTATTATCTTTTTTAATTATCATTTCGCTAGATCAGACCCTTACTAAGATATATACATAAGAGATTGTAGTGTATTTTTCCCCATATACCCAGCCGAATATATTTCCAGAGATTTCCATATATATATATATATATATATATATATATATGTATGTATATATATATATGTACAATCTCTTATGCTGTGATGCTAGAAGAAACCGTCCAGAGGTGCTTTTGATTTATTCTTTGACAGACATTTTATACTGAATGTAAATTCCCAGCAGAGCAAAGATCACATTTCATTTAATTAAAGTGAAACTTAGTACGAGAACATATTCTTGCATGTTTCTAATTTACAGTGTGATTCAGTGCAGTTATTCAGTGCAACTGATCCATGGAAAAAAAGAAGAAAAAAAAATGACTAGGCTACTTTTGTCGGCAGGCATTATAAAGGAGGACATTTGTGAATTTGAAAGTGAAAAACAGTGAGAAGTGAAATGTCTATCTCTGAGCAATGACTAGTGTTCCTACAATAGCAACATTCAATTAGGAGTACTGGGCTGCCTTCAAGTGCTGCCAAACACCGGCTATAAATACCAAAAATAGGCCGATCTGGTTGTCTGTGTCAACATTTGGACAAATTTTAGAGTTGTTAACTGCTAACTGCTGTACATACAGAATGTTGCTTGTTTCACAAATGGATAGAGAATCTTCGCCACGTGAGGAAACTGTTCACAACAGCCCTCCTGAGACCAAATTATGATTATGCCATTAATCACTTTCATTGCACGGCTCTCTGGAATACTTGATTCTAATCGTGGCGTTCTGCAGTCGAATATTTTTTATATAGAGTGGTTTGTATTTAAAGCTCTTCGGAGGATTGTGGCAGGGGCCTGATCACCCTGTATGTGTTTATTTTGCCATAATGACCATTTGACTGTACATTGTCCATTACCTAACAGGAGACCGCTTCAGCTGCAGTTCATTATTATTATTATTATTTGTTTTAGCAAACCTACTCCATACTGTAATGTGCATATACTGTATGTATGTATATATAATATATATATATATATATATGAATAGTTTATTTGCAAAAACAGATAATCGTGTTGTTTTATGTTGTCACGTTTTTATCAATGTTTTTTTTTAATTTATTTATTGTATTTATTTTTATTTATTTATTGTATATCAAAATAACCCAACTGCAGTTTGATTGAGAATAATTGGAATGCACAATAAAAAAACATGATTTTTGTTAAAAATGGAGTTTTGTTTTGCAAATAAACTCTTCATATGTTTGTGTGTACAGATTTATCCTCTATTTTTTTTAATTATTATATTCCTTTGTTAACATTACTGTATTACCAATTAACAATTAACATTACATTTATTACACTGTTTTTAATCTTAATTAATATTAGTTAATAAAATACAATCATTAATTTTTCATGTTAGTTGACAGTGCATTACCTAATGTAACGAACACAAGATGTTATTTTCTTAATGCATTAGCAAATGCTGAAATTAATATTAACTAAGATTAATAAATGCTGTAGAAGTATTGTTCTTTCCAGTTAATGTTAACTAATGTTGTTAACTAATCCACCTTATTGTAAAGTGTAACCAAAATACTAAATGATGTTTATCTGCAATGTAAAAATGCAAAAAAGTTTTCTGTGAAGGGTAGGTTTAGTGCACAAACAATACAAGTCTACTTTTGTCTACTTGACAGTACATCTGTAATATTTTTAGTTTTTATACTTAAACAGCATAATAATGGATTAATATATGATTGCAACAAATCTTAAGCATTCTGGAAATAGTTTTAAGAGTCCAGTTGATGCTACGTTAAATGCGAAATTGCATTGTTTTTGTAAGAAATATTAAACAAAGGTGTTTTATAATAAAAAATGTTTGAGTGCTACACAGAACATTTAAAAAAAACTAAAAATACCTATATATAATTTGATCAACAACACGATATTGCAACCTGTTTTGGTTGAAATGAAGGCCGGAGCACCTGTGTAGAAAGAAGAAGCATATGGAAAATTACTAGGCTAATGATAGCCGCTCTTTCACAATTAGGAAAGCAGCGGTCAGCGCGACCGCAGAGGTTTTTAACCAAATGTATTTATGACCTGTGGCTTGTGTGCACACACGCAGACACCTTCAAACACAGCGACGCACGCCATAAACACTCATCCTTATTATCGCCACAGAGCATGGCATCACACGGCCCGCTTTTTTGCCCGAGAGCGGCCTCTCGGGTTAGCGGTCGCTCCCCTCTCCATGAGTGCGCCAGTGTTAGGCCGACGACCACACGGTCCAGTCGGGTCCGGGCGAGCGGGCCAGCGGTCCCGCTCTCAGAATGGTCCAGTTAGTTCTCTGGTACCGGGTAGCAGCGGGGCAGAGCGAGGCGGTTTTGTGTATTTTCAGTATGTATTCATTACCGAGTCAAAGGGTTGCAGTTGGGCTACACGATTGTGGCGCCAGCGTGCGATTGTGGCAAGACGGCCTGACCACTCTGAAATCGCTGAGCTAACAGGGACTGGGGCGGTGGCGCGACAGACGGAGCAGACCAAGTTTACACTCGCCACTGAGCTCACACACCTTATAATGATAGATCATTGCAGGCAAAAAACCAAGCAACCCACCCACGGCAAATGTTTGCGAGGAAAGAAGTGAGAGCATGCGTCGAGGTGCCAAAAGAGTAGGCTGCTATGTTCTTGCGCAAACTGACAAACTTCAAAACAAGACAAGCCACCTCGCCGTCCTCAGAACAAAACTCCTACACAGACCGAGTGGGGAGATTGAGGGAGAAAGCGCGAGAGGCGCGCACACACGCGCAAGCGGAGGGAAGGATCTCGAGCAAATGGCTTTGTAACTTTCAACAGAGCGCGTTCTTTGATGGCTGAGGGTGTTTGATACCACGTAAACTTTGCACTTCTTCCACCTTTGGCTCCGTAACGCTTCTGTCGTACTACAGAGTTTTTTGCCGTTCCACACCAGAAAGATCAGCGCGCAAGTTCATCCCCTGCCTGGAACGCGCTGAAAATGCCCCGAAGGGAAGGTAAACGGCATGTAGGGTTCAGCAGCGAACAAAAGCCTTCTCATCTTTAAGCGGCAAACAGACCGATAAAAATCAATGCCGAGATGGTTTGTCAAGTTTTGTAAGAGAAGCGTTCAGAAGGAATCCCTTGGTAATAAGCAGTGCAGTTGCGCTTTGGCAAACGCCATGTAATTTTGCTCCAGCCATGAAATCAGCTCAAGGTGCAGGATCGCTTCTCTCTAAACACTGTTTGCTTGCCTCGCTGTGCCTTTGCTACGTGCGAAGGCCGTGGCCGGTTCCTTTTCTCTCTCTCTCCCTCTCTCTTAAGATAATCAGCCTTCCTAGGAAAGCTAGCCTGCAGCGGTGCTACCTCAGAGAGGGAACTTGGTCATGTCTCATTGGTTCCTTGGTACAGGGTGGGTCAGAACAGCACAGAGAGTGTGAGGGCACACGGGGAGAGGGGAGGAGGGAGGAGGGAGCCAAGGGCAGTGCCCTGGATCCTCTGTAGGGGGCAGTCTTTCCTTTAATCATCTGTGCAGGAGGGCCCTTAGGGTCTGTACCGGCGCTCAACAGGCCAGCGAGACTGGAAGCGATGAAGAGGGGCAAAACTAAAGGAGGAAATAGAAGAGCTCTGCCTACAATGAACAGAAGTTTTGCAACACCTAGACATGCTGAAGGGATTCTGTCTGTGCATGTTAGATGGTTTGCTTTATTTATTATTATTTTCCTTAATAATAATAAATCAGGCCACCAATTTAACACTTTAATTTGGTGCTGCTAGTTATAATTTGAAAAATGTCTAATAACTTGCTTTTTGACCAATGTCCTAAACATAAAGGCCGAAAATGCGCATCCACAGCACTTAAAGGAGAAGTTCACTTCCAGAACAGAAATTCACAGATAATGTACTGACCCCCTTGTCATCCAAGATGTTCATGTCTTTCTTTTTTTAGTCGTGAAGAAATTGTTTTTTGAGGATTTTCTCCATAATGTGGACTTCTATGGTGCCCCTGAGTTTGAACTTCCAAAATGCAGTTTAAATGCAGCTTCAAAGGGCTCAAAATGAACCCAGCTGAGGTAGAAGGGTCTTACCTAGCGAAATGATCGGTTATTTTCTAAAAAAAAAAAAAAGAAAAAAAAAAATTACAGTGTGTATACTTTTAGGTCTGTCTGAACTGATTTTGAAGTTGGAGAAGAAAATGAGATTGGAGTTTTTTGACATACCCTAACTGTTCAGGCAGACCTAGACAAGATGAGCGTTTAAGGTTAAAAAATATATAAATTGCAATTGAAAAAACGATCGTTAAGACCCTTCTTCCTTGGCTGGGATCATTTAGTGCCCTTTTAAACTGCATTTTGGATATTCAAACTTGGAGGCACCATTAAAGTCCACTATATGGAGAAATGTTTTCCTCAAAAAACATAGTTTCTTTACGACAGAAGAAAGAAAGACATGAACATTTTGGATGACAAGGGGGTGAGTACATTATCTGTAAATTTTTGTTCTCAAAGTGCTTTAAGTCTACCTCTACATTATTAGTTTAGTTTAGTTTATATATATAGCACCATTAAAACAGCAGCAGCTGACCAATGTGTTTTACAACATCATATTAAATAAATAAAAAGTATTAAAAATAATAATAATAATAAATCAAAAAATATTAAAATTCACAAACATTTATCTCAACATTTAAAAAAGTTTTTACAAAACAACATTTGTTTAATTAAAATGACCAACAAGAGTCAAATTCAACGGTTAATCAGGAGTCTGACTGTTCTCAGACTCCTCGTGCAAACAAAAATCTCACTGGATTATTACAATTAATGGCAAAATTAATGTTTGGAAATGTAAACTGATATTTCCATTTTTAGCTGGTAAAAATACTAGTGTTCTAATACTTTTGGCCACCACTGTAAATATATATTTAAAAATATAGAAATAATGAAATGAATGAATTAATGTATTCCTTCTTTCCGTCCGTCCGTCCTTCCTTCCTTCAGTTATGATAAAATAAAAACATAATATCAGTTATGTTTTTATTTTAGATATTAATGTGTCCTTCCAAGCATTTTAGAGGTTACACAGATCACACAGTAATTAGATTCATTATTATGAAAAAAAAGTCAACACATTTGCTACCCCAAAGATCCATCTATCAAAAGGAGAATGTCATTGTCTCCTCAACTCAAAGTCCCAGAGCTTCTCCTTCTCTCTGACACGCTGCTTAAACCACTGAAGAACCAAATGTCTGCTAATCTAGTGCTGTTAAAAGCTTCGCTTTGACGCATTTTGTGTGCTCTTGTTGCTGAAGTCACAGCTCAGAGGCTGTCGTGATGTTGCTGCCAAGTTTGGTGTGGGGAATAACACTCGCTGGCATGCCGTTTGAAAACTCTGAAGCACCTGTCATTCTGCAAACCTGCAACGGAGAACATTTGGTTGGTCACATAGTTCATATGGAATGTGGATGTTAGATGCCAACACTCCCATGAAAAAAAAAACAAAAAAACAAGACTGATAACCAAGTAAAGTGCAAAGACTGCACAGAACGGAAAGATATGAGTAGGTAGATTTCACGACAATGAAACCAATAAGATACACCGTTATTAAATCAAACTGCTCGGAAAAATAATCAGCGTTGTTGTAGTGAAAATATCTTTATTAGAGTGTTGTTTAAAGGGCGTACAGACCCCATATAGTGATTTCTTAAACACCACCCCCTCCAGTATAGACACGATCTTTGTATCATTAAATCCTGCACTCTATTACACTAGCAAAACATTAGTTACCTGCTGAGCGCAACTTAGATGTGTTACCTAATTGGAACTGTATAAGGAATAATAAACCTGAAAAAATTAGAATGATTTCTTCCATTTCTTATTCAGAGGAAACAAGTGAAAGAATTCAGCTTGAATAAATAGCGAATTAGTTTTGTAATTGATGTGATTGCAATCCATGCGGTACATGTTTATTTAGCAAAGCCTGGAATTGCTGAAAATGATTGATGACATACTTCAAACAGTATATATTTACAGTAACCAGCGTCCAACTTTAAGTCTCCGTTCAGAAGCAAACAAAAGTGCCTAGTTCAAAGGAAGCGTGTTCAACCTCAAGTGATTTTCTGCTGTTGGGTGGACTAGTTTCAGAGGGCAGAAGTCTAGCTTTCAGTAAAGGTGCCACACAGCTATAATCAAAGCATATGTGTATACTCCCATCACTTAACATTTGTCTTCACATTTATAGCTGGCTCCAGAACTACTCCTTAAAAAACCCCAAATGCAGGGATCATTTAGCATTGTATTGTGTAGGCTGTAATTCTCTTTGCCAACCGTTGAATTTTATCCCTTCGTCTCACTCTGTCCAAGAAATCTTGGATTGTGGTTTCTCCATCCCTTTTGTTATCTGCTGGTCTTCTGGAGACGTAATGGAGAAAGCTCTCTGTGATCATTCTGCTTCAGGAAGCGCTAATGTATGATATTAAATCTAACTACACTTACTGTACACCTCAGTGGAATCGTTTATGTGAAGTTAAACATCCGCTGGATGTTTGTTGCCAGTGACAATGCGTACGCTACCTACCAACGTAAATAAAAGGCTTTGGATACCTAGAATAGGGATGCACGATGTAGATTTTTGCCGATGTCCGATATGCTGATATTTTTCAACTAGGTTTGGCCAATAGTCGATGCCGATACCAATGTATTTCCTTTTGTTTGAAAACAACACAAAGTCTCTCCTGTGCAGAGATTCTAAACAAAATATTCTTACTTTTGATTAGTTTTAACAAAAATGTACTACTATTAGAATTAAATAAACAATAACAACTCGCTGAAAGCGAGGGCTGTGTATTAAA
>JAHKKF010533049.1:0-20641 GCA_019740295.1 Labeo calbasu
TGGGACAATAAAAAATGTGAATTTTGATATACAACTTTGAAGTGGTTTTGCCTTTTTTCGTGTGGGGGAAAAACAAAAAATATTTGTCAATTAGACAGTTTTTTTTATATTTTATACAACTTTGCTTCTTATGTGTATTTATTTATTTATTTTATTTATTTAGATTTAGGTAGATTTATGTGGGGGCAAATACAAAACTACTTGTTAATGAAACAAGAAAAATTGCTTCTCAAGCACTGTAAATGCATCTTTGATTTAATGATGATTTTAATATTTTTTTCTGCTGCCATTAAGTGTAAACTTAATGCATTGCGCATACATGCATACATTTGTTCCCAGTTTGTGTGTTACTAATGATACTGAGTCATCTGAATTGGTTTGAAGATTAATCGTTTGCTCTCGATGAATAGTTCAACCTCCCAGCGCTGTATTGTCTGTGGGCTTTGTATGACAAATGAGGACAATTGTTTGCATGAGTCTTTGTGCTTCCATATTTCCCTTTCCCTCCATTGCTTTATTCAGTCTGTCTCTCTACCCTTGTGCTTTTACGCCGTAAATCTCAGAGGAAGCTAAGTTGCGGGTTAAAAGACACGTCACAGAGCATAAAATGGTTCTTCTGCAGAATATCTGCTCATAGGAGAAAACTATTGTTCTTGTAATGGTATTATATACATTATCTACCTTTGATGTGGGAGTTGTTGTCGAAGAGAGAGCATTAAAGTATAGAAAATGTTGAAATAATATTTTTTTCAGCCTTAAAAGCTCATGATGACAAATAAAAGAGTGGGATTTATGTACTTTTTTGCAGCAGCTAAAAGAATAAGGAGCACAGGAGTGCAATAAATCATGAGGGCTGTGATCTGTTCAGGACGTGCAGAGCTTTTTCTTGTTGGCCTTGCGCTCTCTGCTCTATTTCAGAGCTACATTAGATTCACTGTTTATGGTTTTAAAAACCTCATGATGATTAATTACATCGCAGAGAGGCAAAGCCTACCAGAATTAGCTGTGTTTATGTGTGCTGCCCGGTGTAAGAATGCTACACTGATTTACGATCACTTCAAATCAAAAATGTACCTTACTGTATGCGTACATGGTCTTATTGTTTACAATCCATCAATGCATGTTATGTTTACAAACACATATATAATAACCTCCTCTTGTTCTTCTAATGAAACTACTAATAGAACTTTCATCATTGTTTTGTGTTGCTAAAGGTAATGTAGCTTTTCTCTTATTATGGAAGACAATCTGAAACTTTCTTTAGGTGTAACTTTGTACTAAAATGTTGTCTCTTAAATGAATAGTTCACCCAAAAATGAATACTTGCTGAAATTTTACTTACCCTCAGGCTATCCAAGATGTAGTTGAGTTAGTTTCTTCTTCAGATGTGGAGAAATGTAGCATTACATCACTTGCTCACCAATGGATCCTCTGTGATGAATGGGTGCCGTCAGAATGAGAGTCCAAACAGCTGATAAAAACATTACAGTAATCCACACCACTCCAGTCCATCAATTAACATCTTAAAAAAACAAAATTTGCCTGTTTTTAAGAAACAAATCCATCATTGAAATGTTTTTAACTTTAAACCTTTTCTTCCAGGTGCTTACTCCAGTGAAAAATAATAAAGAGAAATATGAACAGATCAAGCATTGTTTACAAGCCAAAATGGTCCAAAACAAATATGTGGCTGGATTTTGATGTGACAGACAACAGGCGTTATTATATGATTATATGGAATATGGACTCATATTTTGGCCAGACGTGATAGTTTAAAATTAAAGGAGAAGTCCACTTCCAGAACAACAATTCAAAAATAATTTACTCACCCCCTTGTCATCCAAGATGTTCATGTCTTTCTGTCTTCAGTCGTGAAGAAATTCTGGTTTTTGAGGAAAGCATTTCAGGATTTTTCTCCATATAATGGACTTCATTGGTGCCCCGATTTTGAACTTCCAAAATGTAGTTTAAATGCAGCTTCAAAGGGCTCTAAACGATCCCAGCCGAGTAAGAAGAGTTTAATCCAGCAAAATGATCTGTCATTTTTATGAGAAAATAAAAATTTGTATACTTTGTAAGCACAAAAGCTCGTGTAACACAGGCTCTGGACTACGTACTATTGAATCACGTCAAAAGGTCACGCTGAATGTAGGCGGAACTACAGACCCAGTGTTTACAAACCGAACGCGAGTCAAACGCTGTTTACAAACAAAAAGCTACAATGATGTCGGACGATTCTGAAGTTGTAGGAGAAAATAAGATGGAGTTTTTCGCCATTCTCTACCTTTTTGAGCCTGAGTACACAGACGATGAACTTAAACGTGATTCGTAGTAGTGATGGGAAGTTCGGATCATTTTACAGACTCGGACCTTTGAGTCTCGTTCAGCAAAATGAACAAATCTGTTTTCGAGTCATTTCGTTCATTTCGTTCATTTTAGCAAAATATAATTCAAATGTTACGTGTTACTTCCCTAACACATCTACTGCTTACACAAACGTTGATCACACTACAAACAAGACCAGTACAGAACCTAATAAGATGTTGCACATGCACGACTGAACGAATCACTCCCCGAGACGACTCGTTCTTCCCGAGTCACATTAAAGATTCCTTCAAAATGAACGAGTCATTCAAGAACGACCCATCACTAATTCGTAGTGTCGTGAACGCGCATCCCAGAGCCTGTGTTACATGAGCTTTTGAGCTTAAAAAGTATACAAATTTTTATTTTTCAAAAAAAAAAATGACAGATCGTTTCACTAGATAAGACCCTTCTTCCTCGGATGGGATCGTTTAGAGTCCTTTGAAGCTGCATTTAAACTACGTTTTGGAAGTTCAAAATCGGGGCACCAATGAAGTCCATTACATAGAGAACAAACCTGAAATGCTTTCTTCAAAAACCATAATTTCTTTATGACTGAAGACAGAAAGATATGAATATTTTGGATGACAAGGGGGTGAGTAAATTATTTGTAAATTGTTGTTCTGGAAGTGGAGTCCATAATCCATCATAATGCTTTCTCCAGTGAATAAGTCCATCTCCTGTTGTCCTCTTACATCAGAATCCACCCACATATTTGTTTTGGACTTTTGTGGCTTGTAAACAGTGCTTGATCTGTGCATATTTCTCTCCTGATTCAGACCAGATGAGTTTTTCTACCATTTTAGTTAAAAATCATCTTAAGGATGGATTTGTTTATTACAAACATGCAGCTTTTGGCTTCTCAAGATGTTAATTGATGGACTGAGGTGGTGTGGATTATTTGTGGATTATTTTGATGTTTTTATCAGCTGTTTGAACTCTCATTCTGACGGCACCCATTCACTGCAGAGGATCCATTGGTGAGCAAGTGATGGAATGCTGCATTTCCCAAATCTGATGAAGAAACAAACTCATCTACATCTCGGATGGCCTGAGGGTGAGTACATTTTCAGCACATTTATATTTTTGGGTGAACTGATTTTGTTTCAGCATTCTTGACAGTTATAAACCAGTGTCATTTTAGAGACATTTAATTAATTTTTTTTTTTCTCAGTAGTTTATTTTTTAATAGATTAAGTAGTTTTATTTTAATATATACTGTCTTGATTTTAATTTAAGTTAGTTTTTGTAATGTTGTGTGTATTTGTCATTTTTATTAGTTGTAGTTTTTATTCCTTTCAATTTTAGTTATTTTAGCACATCAAGTTAAACTAAATGAAAATGACAAATGCTGCCTTGGCAACTAGCTGAAATAAAATATGTTTCAGTTTTGTATAATTTATTTCCTTAAGTGTTTAATTTATTTTAAGTAAGTTTCATCATATTGATTTAATGGAGCAGACATTCTTGCTGGAGAAACGAAAACTTCATAAAGTTGTATTTTTTTTCCAAGTTAGAGAGTTCTTTGGTAATTGCAATCTGATATGCATTTATGGATAATTGCACAAAATCACGGATGCTCAGCTGACAATAGCCTGTATTAGAATTCTAATTACTTCAATCAAATTCAAAAGTGATTTGTAGAAGGAAGCCTTCATCAAGGACAAAAGTGTTTCATTAGGAAAGAGCACACAAAGACAAAATTGATTCAGTTCTTGTCTTATTATATCATCATTGGGCTGTTCAGAGTAGTTTGAAAGAGTAAGTGCGTGAATCACAGCCAGCAAATCCATATCTAATAATTCATATTCTTTACTTCTTTTAATTTTGAATTTATATTAAGATATTTTATTTTTACTCTATGCTTTGCTTTTTCCAAATGCGGATTTCTTTTTGTGATCCGTCAATATTCCACAGCACACGCATGTGCATAATCCTTATAAAAACTCTACAATATTTATTAGAATACCATGGTATTACCACAGTACCATGCCTCAATAAAAACGCTAGTGTCATGATACTTCTTGTTTGTGTCTGCGTCAAACATTATTGCACCCTGTAGATGTCGCTGTGTGCTTCCCCGCGCGGATAAAGCACGTTGCTCCTCCAGATTCCCATAATGCCTCGTGTTTACCTCCGCTCTGACAGCAGCGCTACTGCTCACTGGCTCTTCTAGTCACCGACTGGAACCCAGCCTTTATCCGGCGGTGCTGCATGCGCTGGAACATCACCGTACACCGAGACGGACCGAGCACAGTTCAGCAGTCAAGCACCGGAGATTGTCGCCGGCTTTGGAGTGTGTTTATGTTCGTGGCGGAGGGGTTGGACACTTCCTCGCTCTGAATCTGAGGTGAGCGCTCGTATCAACTTATATACACGGAGATCGTTCTCATGCATTGCAGCACTGAAGCGTAAGTTTATGCATTTCTATGGTATTTTAATCGCAGCGGCATCATGTTCCAGAGTAACGTTACGCGCATCGCTCAACGCGCCGCACTGCGCTTTTAAACACTTTTAACATGTTTCTTCTTGTCATATTTAATAAAGCGAATGCAAGGTGTACAGAATATGTTATACTTTAGTGCAAGTAATTTGGACAGCGTCTTAATGTTTCTGGTTAGTTCAAACGCTCTCTTACAAAAAATAATCATTTAACTCCAAAATGCTAGTGAAGTGCTTTAATAAACTATTGTAACTTCAAGTTATTAACCGCTGTTACTAAAAAATGACTAGAAATATTGCGTAAATGGCATATCGAATTCATTAACATTTTAGAAAGGAACAACAGTTGTAGAAATTGGTGTAAATTATGGATAACATGAATGACAACAGTGTGTCATGCTAAACAGTCTTACGCCTCCCGTCTGTTACGTCACCGACAAACAGCAGTGCTGATGAATAGCGATGTATGTGATTCGTGAAAAGAATCGTTCATTTGAGTCGGATCTTTACACTTTGAACCGGTTAAACGGTCTGAACGATTCGTTCATGAGAGAGTCGTTTAGTTACCGAGACAGGTGTTTGATTCGCAATGCGCTGAGAACCGATAAGTGAGTAGGTTGTAAGGTTTATCAGCACGCGGAGTATGTTTTGTTTTAATAAAGAACTTTTTATTAAATCGTCCACACGCTATAGATATATTATCTTTGATCATTTTTTTTAGCATATAATTGATCATTGTAATTGCGCTTTGTATTTACATGACTTTTGTTTTTGTTGAATCATGGCTAGCAAAATAAACCTTCAGACATACAATTACAATAAACTTCCTTATTGATTCCATTGATCATTGGAATGTATAGAATATGTATGATATCACGTATCATTAGTGTTAAATAAAAGTTGAATTTCTTAATAGACCTGTGTCGGAGACACAAGCGAGCAGCCATCTTTTGAAGTTTGTCTTTGAACTTCCGTTTTTACGTTAGCTGTTTAGCATCACTGTTGAAGAGTAGGCTAATTAGCTGATGAAGTGGATTTACTTATCATAAAGTTAACAAAAGCTATCATTAGCGTTATGATGTTCAAAGCGGATGTCAGTATCAAATGTCAGTACACCGGGAAGATTTTAAAATGAGCAGTTTACTCACACTTTCGTAAGATCCTGCGTTTACGCTGTGGAAATACAAACGGAAGACAGAAGACAACAAGCGCAGCGATGAAAAGGGGCGGGGCTACATAAGGACTAAATATTATTTACATCATTCATTACTCTTCTTTTTGTTTAACATTATGCATTTTGGGGACTTCTTATTTAAAGTTTTAAAAAAATCTGATTGTGCTGATTTTTTTTTTTTATTTCTTGCTTTTCTTTTTTATAAATCTAAACTTAGCTGAAATATGGCACAACTACAGCGTTAAGTTTGACAGTGTAAGTATTTCAGTCTCAGTTCGTATTTGTCAGATTTGCTTTGGTTAATTTAGTCTTAGTGCTTATTGACTGTCAAAGTGAGTTATTAGAATGTAATTATAAATAATTTGTTGAATTGTGCGGTATGACTGCCGACTGTTAAGCACCATGATATTTGAGTAAATGTTCACGGTGAAGCGACGTGATGCATTTAAACTGTTGTAAAATAAGCTTTATGATCATCTTAATATTCACAGCAGGTGTGCTTGTAGAAATGGGTTCTTGTTGGAGTAATAATTGAATCACTCCCCTTCTTGTTGTTTTGCTCTGTGTTCTACCTGTGTATTGTAGGTTTTCAGTATTTTTAGAGTGCGGAGCGTGTGGAATGGCGCAAAGCGAGTGAGTGTCAGGACTGCACCAATAACACGTCTGTAGTGATTCACATGAAAAGCTTTGTATCCTAGCAACACAAGAGAAATGCACAACCACTGGCGGGTATCAGTGCATGACAGTTATAGGGCTTGTTGTCAATAAGATGATGAGCGGCCGGATTCTTGTAAACTTATCAAAGTTTGGGTTGTTTAGACTCTGAAATGCTCAGTGGGAAGCAGAGGTAATTGTAATATTGTGCAAAACACAGCTGTTGTTATTGAATGCAAGCTCTCTGTTGCAGAAAAATATTGATTTACACCTCTGTCATTCTTTCATCCAGTCACCTTTCGTTCTGTCAAAAATGCAAGCTTTTTAAATCATGCCTTAGAAGCTTTAAGTAATGTTGTGGTGCTTTTTCATGCACTTACAGTGTGTGAAGACTAAAGCTTTCAATTTTCAAAAAAAAAAACAAAGCAAAACAAAAGTAACACAGCCCATATAATTTGTGAACTAAAGCTCTATAATGCCTTAGTGATTTCTGTGTGATAAACAGACTGAAATTTAAGTGATAATTCATAGTGATGCACCAAAATGATATGGTTTATTTACAGTTCGTTTAACCAAAAACTGAAACTATGGTAATTAAAAAAGTGGTAATTAAATATGTGTAATTGAACTTGTATGCTGGGTGTGCTCTTCAGGGTGTCTTTTTTTTTTTGTTGTTGTTGTTACTGATATCTGAACTGAACACTTTCTGATATAGCTACTTTAGTATTGTTTTTGGTCATGAAGTTAAATATCTAGTGTATCCATGTTCTGACACTGACATGCTTAAAATGCTTCACAGAAGAGTCGCTGATTAAAAATCGCACATAATATGTATATGTGTTTGTGTGTGTGTGTGTATGTATATGTGTTTTTTTACTATATATATATATGGGAAGAGTTCAGATGCAAAAGGCTCTAAATCCATCTGACGTTTAATATGGGCATTTCTTTCTGGCTACTTTGTATAGATTTCTATGTAAGTACTGGTACTTCTGACTTGGACTGAGGCTGGAATTTAGTGAGTTTGAAGTAAAAGTATACTGTGTGTCAGTAGCATTTAAATTCTGTTTTATTTATTTGTTTGTTCGTCCTTCCATTTTTTTTTTTTTTTTTTTTTTTTGTGTTTTTCATTTTAGTATTTCTTCCTGGATTTGTTTAATTGTTTGTAATTATTTGAATTCATAAAAGCAAATTAACTGTTTTATTGATTTATTTACAAACAATAAGGCCTTATGAAATGTTTTTTTTTTCCCTTCAAAAAGTCTGTTATGCATTTTAAATTTTGTCTTCATTTAATCAAAAGATTATCAATCTTTTTATACAACCCCTAGCTTTGGCTACAGTGGACACTGACATGGTCTAAATGCACCATTGGAGAATCACAAATTAAGTCACTGTTATGGTCAACAAAAGGATCTTTGGAAGGATTTTTTTCTGTTGTAGATAAATATTTTCAGTTGGTGGATTATTAGTAATTCATGATAACTTGGCATCCACATGGGTTCTCCATTGCACATTTATGACAGAAGAAGTGAAGCTTTATTTATGAATGAATCATTCTTTGGAATGTTTTGGAGTCTGGAATCTTTTCATTTTGAATGATTGGATTGTTATCAGTTTTAACTTACTGGAGAGGAAAGTTATCAGTAAATAATACTGACGTAATTTCTAAAGAAATAGTGCCCGAACAATATGGATTGCTTTTTTGTGTTTTGTACACTACTACTTCTGTGAACCTTCCAGCTTCTTTCTTTCAGTTTTATCCCAGCGTCTCTTTAGCCCTTCATGTTGTGTTTCTCCTGGTCTGAGATGTATTTGTGACCTTCCACAAAACCACTAAGCCGCTCTGGCTTCACTTCATATAAGGTTTATCAGACATTGCATTCTTCCGGCTGATGCTTTGAAAGTGTAGTGCGAGCAGTCTGTGCGCGCCTCTGATTTTTGTGTTGCACTATAGTCTGTTCTTGTAGAGCTCAATTTGCTGTTCTTAACACTCTGTGCAGCGAGGACTTAGATTAAATCCTGGCTTAGATCCTGCCTAGTCTTTGACTAAAGGAAATAGGGGATCAGCGTGAATGTGTTTACTTCCTTACGCTTGTTTGATATTCGGCTGTTCGAGAGGAAATTACTGCGAGTATTTAAATGTATCTTTGTGTATCATTTTATCCGGCCTTATAGCATTCATAGAGATGTTTAATGGTGAGAGGGTTTGGATAGAAGTCACATAAAAGGATTTAATTCACATTTACCAGCTTAGAAGAACTATTAAAGTGTTTACGCTCATAGACGGCAAATATATATGGCTCAATGCAATGACTGGAACCTGTCTGTAACAGCAACGCAGGATACAGTAATCTTTGCTCTTTCAATCTGGATTGAAAGAAAAGGTGCGTTTCTCATCATAACCCAATAAACGCACACACATACACGTCTCTAAATGGAGGACATTGGCACAACTCAAAGGTTGGAGCATGAAGGATGCTCTGGTTAGTCAAGGGCAGAGCGTCCATTAGCGCTTGTGTGGCTTTTCGGTTTGTTTTGTTGGTTTATGTTGTAGTGCGTCGTCGTTGAGAGATAGCTGGTGTCATTTGAATACTCTTTCAAGCAGAAATGCACTGTCACAAAGCTCGCTCCTCTCTCTCCCCGCACAGAAATAGAAATGAGCGAGCCTTTCTCTTTTGACATTCCTCTGATAAGGTAATCAATGAACCATGGCTGGTCATTGAGTGGAAGGTGTGTGTGTGAGTGTGTGTTTAATACTAAAAGCTTCCTGTCACTGACAAATTCATTGTGTGAATTTGCTGTTCCTCATTTCATTGAAGAAGCTCTTACATGGGGAACTATTTCTGACAGCTTAATTTAACATTTTAAGATAGAACAGACTTGATTGCTGGATGAAATGACTAATGAGATGTCAAGATATTTTCAGGGTCTTGATAGCAGCATGAAAGCATGCATTTATCATTTATTTAGAATGCAAAACAACAAAAAATAGTTTTGCATTTGTACTAAATTATAATATTTTGAATTTGAAATTAAATGCTGGATTTGGGTGCGTAATATTCATGAGTTCAGATAAGTAAAATGAAGTCTTATTAATGACCATCAACTATTTAGATCAGATATTAGAGTAAATTACAGGCATAAATTTACATTTTGTATTACAAAAACTACTGTCGAAAAGCACTCTTCTGAAGCTGAATGTAAAAACAGGAGCAAGTATCGAATGTAGGCAGTTACAGAAACTCAAGAAAAGCAAGTCTTAAAACAGCTTGCATGCCTGAAAAAGAACTTTGAAGAGTCTGAAAATAATTGTCAGATGGAGAGAAGACGTGAACACTGACCTGCTGCTGAGCTACAGAAATAAAAGCATACGCAAAAAAAGCAACTGACATTTCAGAAAGTAAGTAACTGTTCAGTGGACCTGCTTTACTTCTTTTAATTGATGAAGTTTGGTTTTCTGTTGACAGCCGCAGTGATGAGTTCATAAAATGCTGTCAAATGCTCTAATTTGGATTCGTCGGATTGTTTATTTGGCTTAATCGCTGCCATGCTGATGTTCAGCGTGATTGTGAGTGTCATATTGCTCTAATAAGACATAAATAGGACGGAATCTCAAGATGCATTTTCAAAAGTTAAATTTTTTTTTTAACTTGACAGTGTCTTAAAGTGTCCATCCAGCAAGAGATGCTTAAAAAAGCTCTCAAATGCGTGTTTCAACTTCTTCTTTGCAAACCTGTCTCTAAAATGCTGCTATTTATCGCAAATGTGAGGTTGACTTATAAACCGTGCGTTTTTCTGTTTCTCAAATCAAAATAGTTTTAATCAAAGCCGGAGTGGAACATTTGTGTGTCTCAGAGGAAAAACTGATGTTTCGTTCCTGAATGAATCTGTTTGAACAAATCTTTTGAGTCAGTGATTCAGTGATCTATTCAGAAAGACAGCCACTTGCTTCATTTCTGAATGAATCAGCCATTTTGAATGAATCATTTGAATGAATGACTCAGTGAATGACTCATTTTAAGATAGGGACTTGCTGCCACCTACTGGCCTAAAACAGCCAGCATTAAAACACACTCAGCAAAATAGTATAATCATGGTAACCCCCCGAAACAATTACAACAAATATTGAGATATCATTTTTTGACAATATCGTACACCACTACTGCTCAGCCAATCAGATTTCAAGGTCATATGTTCATTGAATTTAGAAACTAACTAAATGATAGACAACGGTATATCACATTTAAAACTAAAAGTAAAAAAAAAAAAATAATATTTTGTATAATAAAAAATAAGCATTTTTGTGAGACAAAAACATAAATTCCTTTGATTCTTGGAGTAAAATATAACTTGGAAATGTTCTTGGCTGAGTCTACTGCTAAAGACGAGAATGAAAATCACAAGTGTCCTTTGGCATATTGAAATGTTGTAGAGTAGATTTTACATTAAAACGACAAAGTAAGATCCTTTGTAGTGCTGCAATGTAAATGTCAGTCAGACGACAGGGAATATTAATGAAAGCAGAGGTTTTACTGAGATGACACTTGTGCAAATATCTCTAAGATGAGACATTTATGAGCAGACTGGAGCGGAAACGCTCCGACGGCCCTGTGACTCATTAAACACAATGAATCTACGGACATTCGGCTGCTACTCTGCTTGCTTTGGCCTGATCCTGGATTGACCTTTTTTGATTGCTTAAAGGAATTACTGGGCTGATATTTTTAATATTTGTAAAATAGTCAGCCTCAAAGATGTTGAGCTTACGTCAAGACTCACTTACTTCATGCATTTGTGTTTTCAAGTGGGGATTCCTAATTGCGATCGAAAACATTGAAACATTACAGTTTGTTCCGGACGGTTGAAGATTTATGCTGCCGATCTGATTAAATTATGCATGGTGTCTATGTGTAATCAAGACTACTTAAACAAATCAACTGAGCTGTGCAGTGTTGCATTTTTAAGGACTGATCCCAGCTGTGAGCTGGAATATCATACTACGGCTTCATTTAGAGAAAACTTGATATTACACATTTTTAAAGTGAGACTGGAATTGGCCTAGTTTTATGATGAATTCCTTCCTCTTCTAAAGTTTCTTTTTGTCACATTTGTCTGTCACGCTGCCAATTAAAGTGCAAGTAAGAAGAGTTTGAGGAAATGTTGAAAAGATAACTCAGAAATATTGACAAAATCAGGTGTCTGCCAATGGAAGTGCTGTTCCCCTGATGAAAGCTTCTCCATGCTACATGCTACAAGTAATGGCCGTGCAAGAAAGTCAATCTGAATCCTGTGATCTTGCATTGTCTCTGGTTGGATAGTCTTCAACTCCTGCGCTAAGATGTAGCTGAATTTCAGCTATGTACTACAGGGTTACTGTCAACTCAACCAGAGGTCCCTGGGTCAAATTTTTGATTTGTTAATATTTTTATCTGGTGAAAGAAATACATAAATGAAAAAGAAAGCTAAAGTGGTCAGTGTCGTAGATCTATATTTACTGAATAATCCACTATTTGAGGGTCAAAATGATCATTTTCATCTGAGATTTGGAGCCAAATTAAAGGATGGTAAAAATGACTTTAGAAAGATGGCAGAATCATTATGTCAATCTTGTACACACAGATTGGTAGATCTGTTGGTAAAGTCTGTTGACTTTAGCAATCTGTGTTGCAGTATATGCCAATGGTGACCAAAAATTGAGGGAAAAAAAGCACTTTCCAAGTTTTTTCTTCAAAGTTTGCATTCCTGTAACTTGTATGTTAATAGAATTTAAACTTTTACATGCAGTGCCACTCTTCAATGTTAGTTCCAAACAATGGACCAATCAGAAGACCCCGGAGGCGGGGCAAGTGTTGTGAGCTTTTGTTTACAGTAGCAGGTTGGTATGGCAACTTTTGACGGCAACGTGGCAGTTCAGGCGTTCGGCGCTGCCAAAAAAAAAAAGCAACATTCCTAAATGCTGCGTCTCGCAGTAAATTGTTTATTAAACTTTATTGAAGTGAAATGTTCAATTACGATTGAGATTTTGATTTTAGGTCATATCGTCCAGGCCTAATTTGACCCTCCTCTACAAGATATTAGATACATTTAATATTTTGGTTTTCATCCCTGTACATGTTTATCTATTTCTGAAAAAATATTGACAAAACAAAAATGTGAGTTTCTTAGTTGATGTTTCTGAAATTTGGTTGATTTGACATGGGATCATTTAGAGCCCTTTGAAGCTGCATTTAAACTGCATTTTGGAAGTTCAAAACCGGGGCACCAATGAAGTCCATTATATGGAGAAAAATCCTGAAATGCTTTCCTCATAATTTATTCACGACTGAAGACAGAAAGACATGAACATCTTGAATGACAAGGGGGTGAGTAAATTACTTGTAAATTGTTTGTTCTGGAAGTGGACTTCTCCTTTAATAATATGTAACTCATTTTGAATTGCATCCATTTACAAAATATAATTGTATCAAAAATTATAATTCACAATTATTAATCATGATTACTGTCATTTTAGATATTTAATTTCACATTTCATCAAAATTATAGCACTTTCACATAAGCACGAAGCAAAGGACAAATTGCATACCTCATCTAGTTTCCTGATGTGTAATATGACTTCCCACACTCGTTATATTTAAAAAAAATCTTTTCCAAAAAGCTAAACCGCCTAAATGAACTCCAGCTATTCCACATTATGTTAATGTTTTTCATTAGGGTATACTGTGTATTGAATGTCACTGGGCAGAAAATGTATCAATTTAAGAGAAAAGTTCTGATGGGGGATTTAAGCTGTTGACATTTGGCAACTCAAGCATAGAAACTTACAGAGGCTTGTTACCAATGCAAGATGTCATATTAAAATGAAATGTTTTCAGGCTAAATAACCAGCGGGCAAATATCGCAGGTGATTATGCTAAATTAATTGAGCAAAGCAGAAATCATAATCATTATTGAAATACGATTTCTAGGCAGCTCTAACGTTTTTGGCCTGAAATATATTCTACACACTAATTCACATTAGTATGTACGACAGGATGGCACTCATGAATGCGTTGGCCAAGCATTTGCATTTGTATGCTTGCACAGAGTGTTTCTGGCCTTCGTTTGAGAGTATGACTGTCCAAGCAGAGCAAAAGAATCAAATCAGTAGGTGGAATAATATGATGAGGGTCCTTACTGCAGACTTGGGCACATTTCACGTGGGCACGTTGAGCATATGTGGTTGGTCGACTTAAAGGAGTATTTCCCCCGCAGACCTGTCCTCTGCATTTTCCTCCCATGATGTGTTCGACGTCACTTCCATTACATCCAGTGAGTGTCAGAGCCGAGGGATTTCAGACGTCTTAATCTCATCCATATGAAAGCAGTGCCATGAGAGGGTTTCTTCCAGTAGTTTGAGACGTACACTATTTTGAATAACAAAACTGTTGATCTTTTAAATGTTGTTAGAGGACAGCATGGCTCAGCTAATGTGGGACATTTTTTTTTTTCCCCAGTTATGTCTGCTACTGATAAGGGTAAACAATGTTTTGATATGCATTTGGAATGTACAAATATTCTGTCTCAATACATTTTGTGTTCATCCTTTAATGTAAATTGTAAAATGCTTAGTCCATTTTAACATCCAGCAGGCAACAATCTTAAAGGTATATTTTACCCACAAATGAAAATGTACTCATCCTCAGGCCATCCAAGGTGAAGATGTGTTTGTTTCTTGTAGCATTGCGTCACTTGCTCACCAATAGATCCATTCCAGTGAATGGGTGCCGTCAGAATTAGAGTCCAAACAGCTGATAAAAACGGCACAAGTAATCCACACCACTCCAGTCTATCAATTAACATCTTGTGAAACCAAAACATGCATGTTTCTAAGAAACAAATCCGTCATTACGTCCTTTTTAACTTTGAACCATTGCTTTGAGTTAAAGTACCAGTCCTTAGTCCATAATACTGCTTTCTCCAGGAAAAAAAACCCATCTTGTCTGAGTCAGGAGAGAAATATGCACAGATCAAGCACTGTTTACAAGCCAAAACAATCCAAACAGTTCTAAATGAAAATATGGTGCAATTTGATGTGTGAGATGACAACATGAGATGGACTTTTTCACTGAAGCGTTATTATGCATTATGGACTTGTGTTTTGTTTGAAGTTAAAATGTATTCATTTTGCATTTGATTCTTACAAACACACAACTTTTCACTTCACACGATGTTAATTGATGGACTGGAGTGGTGTGGATTACTTGTGGATTATTGTGTTGTTTTTATCAGCTGTTTGGACTCTCATTCTGACGGCACCCATTCACTGCAGAGGATCCATTGGAGAACATGTGACAGAATGCTACATTTCTCTAAATATGTTCTAATGAAGAAACAAACTCATCTAGATCTTAGATGGCCTTAGGGCCATGAGCAAATTTTCATTTTTGGGTGAACTCTTCCTTTAAGTCAGATCGTTTAGTAAAGTAATAGCACATCTCTCCTCAACAAGCTGCTTGATTCGAGATATCATTCATGTTTGTGCAAGATGACTTACATGCCGAAATTTAATAGGGTTAGAGGTTTGTTCAAATCCCTAATCCTTATGAACAGTGCTAACAGTGATGCTTCCCATAATAAATGTTACCGCTGGATTTTTATAGGGAAATAATAGAACAAACGCAGTTCCCAAGTAACATGTTTTAATTATATTTAGCGCATTTATTTCCTCATTGTCAGCCTTCAGAGTTTATCGTGGGCTTTTAGTGCTTTGGGGGTGGTGTTGAGTTGCTGTGATATTGCTTTTCCCTGCTTTCACTGTTGTTGAAGTGCCTGACAGGAGAAAACATCACACCCTGACCTCCGTGGAACGTGTTTTGAAAGCCTTGGGCCACACATGCTGTCCTTTGCAGACAGCGTTATAATGTTTGAAACAATAGCCCCATTTAGCAGACATTTATTTTCTGTCTCGGCTGGTGTTTTATTTGTTCATCTTCTAGAAGGGCCAGTAGTGTCTCTCATCACAATAGATTGTTGACCCTCAAGGGCAGTTAGAAAATAAGAGAGATGTAGATGGGAATTGATGTCAGCGTCACCGATCAATAGGGCTGTTTGGTAGTCTTCATCTGCCCATCAGAACAGGCTTTGCCTTTGATAAACGTACTTTTTGTATTCATGTTTGTTTCATGTGCTTTTACTTGGACAACCCTCAAGTAAAAAGTATTGTGATAACTTTTTCTTATACTTTTTACACATTTAAATTATTATTCTTTAAAAATAAGTAATTTTATTTATGATTTTTTTTAAATATTGTGAATTAATCCATAAACATTAAACACTTATGTACTCATCCTCAGGCTATCCAAAATGTAGATGAGTTTGTTTCATCATTAGATTTGAAGAAATGTAGCATTAATTCACTTGCTCACCAATGGATTCTCTGCAGTGAATGGGTGCCGTCAGAATGAGAATCCAACCAGCTGATTAAAAACATCACAATAATCCATAAGTAATCCACACCACTCCAGTCCATCAATTATCTTACCTTGAGAAGACAAAAGCTGCTTGTTTGTAAGAAACAAATTCATCGTTGAGACATTTTCACTTTAAATCATTGCTTCTGGCCACAATCTAAAAATTTACCAAAGTTTGAGATATTATGGATAGAAGAAGCATATTTTAAACAAAAACACACACAAACATGCCTCTCTTCACTTCTCAAGATGTTATTTGATGGACTGGTGTAGATTATTTGTGGGTTGTTCTTATGTTTTTATCATCTGTTTTGACTCTTATTTTGACGGCACCCATTCACTGAAGAGGATCCATAAGTGAGCAACTGATGTAATGCTGTCCACATCTGTTTTGATGAACAAACTCATCAGGCTTTTGTAAGAGCCTGAGGTTTTTATGCATTCAAATAATTAGACATGCTAACACACAGAATTTGGTAACAATAAAACATAAGGTAAGAAAAAAATAAAACTTTTTATAGGGTCCTAAACATGTAATTTTTGTTAAACTTGTATAAGTGCCATGATTTTAATTAATTAGACAAACCTTCTGATTAATATAATTTATTTTAAGCAGTAAAAAGGAGTCAGGATTTTTTTTGGAAAAAAATAAAACAGAATTTGTTTCATCATCACATTTGGAGAAATGTGTCATTACATCACTTGCTCACCAGTGGAGCCTCTACAGTGAATGGGTGCCAAAGTCCAAACAGCTGCTAAAAACAACATTCACAAGTAATCCACACCACTTCAGTCCTTCATCTTGTAAAGCCAAAAGCTGTGTGTTTGTAAGGAACAAGTCCATCTTTAAGACATTTTAACTTTAAACCATCACTTCTGGCCAAAATATGAGTCCACAATTGAAAATAACACTTCCAGTAAAAAAAAAAAATCCAACCAATTAAGATGAGATATTAATGGATTTTGGGACTTGTATAACCGGAAACACAAGCAAACATGCATCTTTTCACTTCACAAGATGTAAATGTACTTGTGGATTATTATGATGTTTTTATCAGCTGTTTGGACTGTCATTCTGACGGCACCCATTCACTCTGAGCAAGCAGTGTAATGCTAAATTTCTCCAAATAAGTCAAATTTCAGTTTTTGGTTGAACGTTTTCAGTTTTAGGTGAACTATTCCTTTAAAGTGGTCATCGGATGCTAAGTTCACTTTTTCATGTTGTTTGAACATTAATGTGTGTTGGCAGTGTATGCACAAATCTGCCCTGTAATGGTAAAAATCCATGCAGTGTTTTTTAATTAATCTGTAAAAATAATATCCCCTTTTTCAAATCGAGCCATTCTCAGATGCCTGTCGTTGTTGCGTCACACCCGCAGAGGCCGCTCCCATGATAGTTGATTGACATGAGCATTTTACCTCAGATCAGCTGTAACAGTCCCACCTCCATTGTTTTGATGCCGGAGCAGGGATGTTAGTTAGACACGAATTGAGCGATTGAGGTGTTCTGTAGCTGGATGTAATAATGAACATAGTGGTCGTCTTTTACTCCCGACATCTGAGCCGCTGAAGATGCAGAGGATTACGTTCGTTTGTGAAGGGAATGCACCTCCCGATCTACATATATCTGTCTATGTTCGCGCAAATCATTTGTGATCCAGCTTCACTTACAGCAGAAGTTTGCGATCGCCTTTCCTAATGTGCTAGTTGGCAAGTTTAGCGGTTAAACGCGGCTAAATGCGGCTAAACTAAACAGGCTCGTCAATCCACAGAGAGAAGAGAGGGGCGGGGCGAACAGAGATCATTTGCATTTAAAGCAGCCTCGACCAGAATGGGAGGATTTTTGCAGAGCTGATTTTGGCAAGGTAAAAAGGGTGTTGTTTTACACTACCACTGAGAATTTTTAACCAAAGTATATAATAGACTTTTCATTAAGACCCTAAAGAATCATATCAACTTGTGGAAAATGGGCGTCCGACGACCCCTTTAAGTGTGTTTTTGAATAAAATATTAGATGTAGACCGTTAATTCAAATGATTAGATGTTTGTTCAGATCCCTGACCCTCAGTGTGAGCAATACACTTGTGGAAAGAGACGCTTATCTTAGCAAGTTCCAATAATGATATTTCACTGGAGACACATCCTGTGTTTGGACACTGCAGCTCATCAACACGTATATAGGCCGTGCTTTTTAATCAGGGATCTCGTTTCCCTGAAGAGTTGTACTTGAGAGTCTGATAATTTATGCGTTATAGCCATTCAGCCGCAATAATCCTTATCGGGGTCTCAGAGAATCACCTCCTGTCATCTCAAGCGAGAGCTCCATGCTCTAATTGGCCTCCCACTGTTTATTGCAGAGGCGGCGTGATTGAGCAACAGAGCGAAGACTCTCCCACTGGTCTTTAAGCCGCGGCACCTGGAAACCGGAGCGGTCAGGTAGCGCCATTATATTCACTTCACGAAATTCATTAGAGTTCATCCTCGTCCGAAATTGAATCGTGCAATTTATCTCATAGGCATTCGGACATCCATCTAAAGTTTCATAAGTCGCAAAGTTCACGCTTGATGAGATGAAGATCACAACAGTCAAAATATTGGTCTTTTTTTCCAGCCGTAATTTCACTGACTTGAAATAATAAGCTTTGTGTGCGCGACATGGCAATCTGCATAAATCTCTCGAACGATGCCGACGTCTTTGCATACAGTCGTGCTGATTTGTTTGCATTGGCGCTGTGGAAGTATGTTCGTGTGCAGATAAAGACGTTTATCCTGCATTGTGCTTTAATCGCTCGCTCTCGTTCAGCGTCAAGCTCCGGTCTGTATGCCGCTCATCTGAAACGCCTTTCAGATCCTCTTAAACTCGAACATGGGTAAACTTTTCTTTTGCATGAAATGGGAATGAGGAAAGTGACTGTTGTCGATCCCTGGAGAGATATAAATATAGCAACATTAAAAGACTCGTTCTTTCAAACCCTGAAGGAGAAGTTCACACAGATACACAGATGCGACGTGTGGGTGCCTTTGCTATTTTTAACAATGTCATTTGAATCGCAGACCTATATCTTCATACTTGGAAATTAGTGTCTTGACTAACTTGAGTTTGTTTGATGTGCTTCAGGATGTGAATTATCCAGATTGATTGGGTCGGATAGTCTTGGCACTCTCTTTTTTTTTTTTTACCCCCATGTATTTTTAGTAATAATCCTCCTCTAGTGGCTGGTGTCAAGTAATCAAAATTTTTTATAATCAGTAACACTTGTCATTTGTTAACATTAGTTATTGTATTAACTGACATGAACAATACATTTATTACATTAATTTTTATTCTTTGTAAACGTTAGTTAATACAGTGTTCATACAAGGTACTTAAAGTGCTTGAAGTACTTAAATTTGATTTTTTTTTTTTTTTTTTTAAGGCCTGGAAAACCCTTGAAAAAAACAACTTAAAAAATGCTTGAATTATTGAAAGGTAATATATATACGAAATAAGTGTTGAATTTTATCTTTAATACCTTTTCACCCAAAATTCACGCAATTCAAAAAACTAAAATACATTTTTCACTTATTTCAGTTAATAAAACTAGTAAAAACAAACAAACAAACAAACAAAAAACTAATAAAACATAAAACTAGTAAACTTAGCCAGTATTAGAACTGACAGTATTGTGTAAACATGGCTGAAGAAGCAAGAAGAGGAACGGATGAACTGAATCAGTTTAATTTTAAACTGAATCAAAGTCATTGACACTGGAACCATTCCAATTGATTCAAACTTTGATCATTTATTTCAAGTGATTCACTAGCAAAAATAAAAACAAACAAACAAACTAAAATTAAAAGAGCCAATTACTTTTGAATTTCCACATTGCTTGTAACCATTTTAAAAAAGCACGTAGTTATGGGTAAAACAGAGTTTTTTGGAAACTCCAAATCAGTGAAACCAATGCGTCACAAAATGATTTACTGTTTCAAAGCACTCCAATTGGATTACTTATTGCGAATCATTTGATTAAGATCGCGTTTCACAAATCGTTTGGTTTAGATCGGGACTTTGGAGCATCTTCGCAAATCATTTGATTTAGATTGGAGCTTTGCATATCGCAAAGCATTTGATTCAAATCGGGGACTTTGGAACATGTATTGTGAATCATTTGATTTAGATCGGAATGCGGATTGCGAATCATTTGATTCTGATAAGAACTTCAGAGCGGGTTTGTGAATCATTTGATTCAGATCGAGACTTCGGTGCAGGTTTGCGACTCATTTGATTCAGTTTGGAACTTCGGGGCCTGGAACGTGAATCATTTGTTTCAGATCAAGATTTCGGAGTGGTTTCACAAATCTTTTTTTTTTTTTTTTTTCAATTTTTTTAATTAATGGCTTCATCATTTCTACAGTTTAAGGCAGTACAGTTATAAAAACAAAACAAATAAAAAATAAACTGAAAGTATATGCACTTACAAATACCTTAAAAAAGAAGAACTGGTTTTAATTTAAAAGAGAAGACATTGTTTGATAAATGAGATCTCTGATTGAAGTCCTTGAAAATAAAAAA
>JAHKKF010533050.1:0-32942 GCA_019740295.1 Labeo calbasu
GTGTATAATTATTATGTATATATAAATACAAACACATTCATGTATATATTTAAGAAATATTTACAAGCATATGTATTTATTATAATTTTTATATAATTATATTATATATAAATAAAATCATTTTGTATATTAATAACATATTTCTCATATATATACACATTAATTTGTGTGTATTTATATATACATAATAATTGCACACAGTACACACACATATATTAGGCAGAATTAAACTTTTATTTTGTATGCGATTAATCGTTGACAGCCCTATTTTCTCGCAATTCTGACTCTTATTTCATGCGATCTTGACATTTTCTTGCAATTCTGACTTTTTTCTTTCAATTCTGATTTAATTTCTCGCAATTCTGACTTTTTTCTCGCAATTTTGAGTTTGTATCTCGCAATTCTTTCTTACAATTCTGACTTTTTTTCTCGCAATTCTGACTTTTTTTTCCTCACGATTCTGATTTTATAACTCACAACTGTGACCCTGGACCACAAAACCAGTCGCAGTAGCACGGGTATATTTGTTACAGTAGCCAAAAATACATTGTATGGGTCAGAATGATTGATTTTTCTTTTATGCCAAAAATCATTAGGATATTACGTAAAGATCATGTTATCTTAAGGTATTTTGTACATTTCCTACTATAAATATATATATTTTTTTTATTAGTAATATGCATTGCTAAGAACTTAATTTGGACAACTTTTTCTCAATATTTTGACTTTTTTGCACCCTCAGATTTCAGATTTTCAAATAGTTGTATCTCAGTCAAATCTTGTCATATCCTAACAAACCATACATCAATGGAAAGCTTTCAGATGATGTATAAATCTCAATTTTAAATGACCCTTTGACTGGTTTTGTGTTCCAGGGTCACACTTGTGAGTTTATATCTCACAATTCTGTGAAAAAAAAAAAGGCCAATTCTGAGGGAAAAAAAGACTAATATGTTCTCAGAATTGAGTTTAAATTTCTCAATTCTGACTTAATAACTTGCAACTGCATGTCATGAAGTCAAAATTGCAAGATATAAACTTGCAATTCAGAGAAACAAAGTCACAATTGTCAGATATATCCTCACAATTCTAAAAAAAAAATAAATCATAATTGTGAGAGATAAACTTAGAAAACTTAGTCTGATCATTGTTCATTTTTGCTGAATGGAAAAACATGGGGAAAACTCAAAAATAAGAAATACTAGTTTTGAGCGAGGTTGTGTCGAGTTTGAATGGGCATGATGCTTCCACTGACAGCCTTGTTTTCATTGTCTAGATGTATAGCAGCACCTCTTTGAGCTACTGCAAAATGCATCGCTGTATTATTAACAAAGAGGGACACAAACACACGAATGCATAAGATATACAGGGTTGCGTTCCCAGCTCAGTACCATTAACAGTTGAGGTGCTATAATTCGAGTCGAGTTCCTCGGCCGAATGTGACGGCGGTTGTAAACACAGACCCCACGAGAGGAATTCCACCGGGAGACAAAGCAAGGGTTAGAGAGCCCCGTTCCCCTCTCCCTCTGCTCTAGGGTGGAAATGGTTAACATATCACTGTAATTGGCACCCGCAGCTGCTTGTCCTCTCCACAAACAGGAGGGGATGATTTTTCCCCCGGCCTCCCCCTTTCGTTCTCCCCTCTCCTCTCTCACTCTCTTTCTGCAGCCTCTGCTTTGTGTGACAGCTGCCTAATTGGGCATTCTCCCCTCGTAGCGAGGCTGCCTCCTCCGGCCTCGACTGCTGACGAATGGCAGCGGATTACAGATGAGGACACGATGACCCGTTCGACCTTCCCGCAGCAGGGGGAGCAGAGGGAGGGGCCTGACGGGCCGGGCCCGGGCCCAGAGCCTCAGGTCACTGGAGGATGAGGTCGTGAGAAGGTGGAGGATCTGCCAGGTGGCCAATGACAGAGTGTCACATGACAGTAGCTTGATGTCAATGTGTCAAGGGTAGACCGGTGGCACTGCATCCTCAAAAACACTCACACGGATGCACGGTAGCTTTCGCTTTAATCCCCAGCTCTCAAACCGTTCGAAAACATCAGAAAGGAGAGGCAGTGATATTTTTCATTCTCTCACTCTCTTCTGCTGGGATTGTAATCATGCTCATTATGCTCATATTGGTCTCCTGGGTTGGTATATAATAATATACATCAGAAAGATATATTAAATACATTTGAATATTTCTAATATTTTAGCATTCTAATGCGGTTAATGCTTAATAACATATGTATGTTGGCAGTGGTTGTTTACCTTTTAAAGTTAAGAGTGGCATTCCTACTTTAACAGAACTACAAGGAAGACATTTGTAACTCAAAAAATTTAAAAAATAATGGATTTGTGGTACTAGACCTGTTTGTTTGAGCATCTAGACCCCCTCAACACAGCAATATTAGCTCAACCAATGATGTATCTTTGGGGCGGAGCTATTTGTTTGTTCAACCAATGGGTCACAGTGGGCGTGTTCATGGAATCTGGTTGAAAACCAGTTGTTTTGCATTTTTATAGCTCCAAATATCAATTCCAAGCACTTTAAAATTCATAAGTCCTTCCAAACTGTTAAAAAAATAAGCTATATAAAATATGACTGGGGCAGTGTTATTTTAGTATTACTTACATACTATTATAGTATATAATAATGTTTTGGAGTCCTGGTGATAATTGGCTTTTATTTTTATACTTTCTCATTCTCATTTTTGTTTAAGTTTAATTTTTTTTGTGCTTAACTTTAAGTTTTTATGTAATGTTTGCCTTTTATTTTAGCTTTATTTAAATGACCAAAAGTAATTTAGAATATTTTCAATTTTAGTTAACAATAAAAACACAATATATCAGTGACCATATCCTCCAATATTACAGGGCTCTACACTTACTTTTCCTTTTAGGAGCTCCTTCTAAAAAAATATTCAAAAATCTAAACAAAAATTAGCCTTCCCATTACGAGGAGATATTTGACTCCTTAAAGTGAATTAAAGGGAAATTTAGTTTTTACCTTTGTAATGGCATTTTTCTAACTTTATTAAAAGTATTATATATTTTAAAGCTTTAAAAATGTATAATTATAACAACAGAAAAAAAACAAGTAGAATAAGAATAAGTTACCAATCAAATGACAAAATTAATTAATTCGTACTACAGAGGTGGCACAGAAGAACACAAAAGTGACTTGTAGGTGTATTTTGATATGTTTAATGAGGCTCAGAGGTGGCAAGCGTGCAATCAAATTTATAAATGCATAATGTTTAAAATATAAAATATGAATATAGCAATATTAAATGATTGAATTGACTGAAATGATAGTTTAAAAATAAAAATAAAACTGCCAGTAGGTGGTGGCAGGTCAGTGATTTACTTACTGAATCTTTCATTAATTTGATCCATTTGAACGGCTGATTCGTTCAGGAATAAAGCAAGTGACTGTCTTTGTGAATGGGTAACTGATTCACTGACTCACTAGATTAATTTAAAAACGCATGTTCATTCATAAACAAAACGCCACTGTGTTTGAATGGAGATGTGCAGTGGCTCAGTTGTGACTTGTTTCGAACTATTTTTGATGACAAAATAGAGCAAAATCTAGCAATAGTGTTATAGCCAGGCAATGCAAGTCACTTAATATTAATTTAGTTTATTTAACTGTTGTATAAAATCAATATCTCATTTACAAACTCTCTTAAAAAGAATTAAAAGCTGTCACTCATATTAGTTCATCGCGATCTCACAAAGTTCTATTATAATATTGCACGCAGTAGTTTGAGTGTAGAGCCCTGTATTAGCTTTTTTTCTTTGTCTATTATTTGAAGCAGATCAAACAGTACCCTACAACAGGCAGAAAACAATATATTATAGACTTATTAAATACATTATGATCTTATCAGCCATAACATTTAAAAATATGTTGGTTAGCACTTTTTCAAATCTTATTTTTATTGTTTATTGAATTATCTGTATCGCCTACACATTGCTGACACAGTATTTTTCAGTGCACTTTGCCCAAGCAAAACTCTTGAAATATAATATTTATTTCCCAAAGTTGAAATAGTTGCTAGTGTGTATAAATACCAAAACAGCAGCTGGTATTTAAAGGCGCTAGGCTAATGACTGTATTTTTCTTAATGCCAGCACCTTCAGAATTTCACAGCATATGTGCAGCAGACTAATGATCCAAATGAGCCCTTTTTTCTCCAGATCATTTGCTGCACACATTGGAAAGCCATTGGTTAGACTTTCTCCGTTAATAAAGAGAAGGGGAAAAAAGGCGAAATTCTATCACTAACTGCTGCGAGGCAAGTTCATGCCGTAAAGGTCTTGTCTGCTGAAGCATTTCAGCTTGGCTTAGCTTTCTTAGCCGACTGTAGTAGTCAGGAATCCATGACCAGTCCTTGCTCCACTTCACCCACACACACACGCACTCACGCTCTCGCATTATAAAAGCAAGCGTGCGGCGACAGAGCGGAGCATCTTCTAAGACACAAAACGCAGGCTGTCAGAAGGGCTGGCGGAGCCTTGTTCCTGTCACGCTGCCAGGATGCAATATCACTCAGCTGAGGTAGAAAGCCGTCAGTTGTAAAATATGATGAATTATCCCTATTCGGCAGAGAGTGGGCCGTCTGTGGGCGTGTGGCTCTCTGTGTGTACGCGAAAGTACGTGAGGGTGTATAAAGAGAGGCTACGCCTGTGTGTGTGTGTGCGAGAGTCTGTTTTGTGTGACTGAACACTGGCGGCGTGGTTGCGGCACACATAAGAGTGTGTGGGCGAGAAAAAGAGTGAGAGAGACCAGCCACGGGGTTACTACAGGTTTAATGGCGACCTTGTTGTGCACGCACTTAGCTGCTTTCAGTGTTGAGTTGCTCAGAGCGAGCGTCTAATCCCCCACCCGGGTGCTCAAACACTTGATTAGTGGCCTTGGTTATCTGCCTAGAGGACAAGCCGCTGCCCCCCTCCTTCACTGGTCAGGGCTAGGGCACTGAAGGGTGTCAACCCCAAAGAAAGAAGAAGAGAGAGACAGAAGAAGAGAGAAGAGAGGGGCAGGATGTTGTCGAGGTGTATTAGTATTCAGACAGAGCCTTACAGCCTGCAGAGCAAATTGATTACTACACTGTACCTGTTCTTGGTGTCACAGCTCCGTAAGAAGGTAAGATCGTATATTGTATGGCAGTGTGGGCATGGCAGAGATAGCTCTTCCACATTGCTTTCTGAAGTTGTGAATGAGTCTGATTTGTGTGGATGGTTTGACATGTTTTGGCGGGTTTAGGTTGAAATTTAACTTGGTGCGTTCAGCATTTTTCCCCTCGTTTGAAAAGTTTATAAGGGAACTCCAGGTATTAAGACTTATATGGCTTAATATAACGTAAATGTAGTAGAAAACCAATGAAAGATTTACGTTACTTTAAAAATCCACTTTGTTTTATTCATATTTTCGACTATGGGGGCGCCATTATTTCGATGATGTATAATGGTCGCACTCGTCAGCTACTGGCGCTACCTGTTGCTATTTTTACCACTAGACAACTCGAAAAATCAAATACTGATACGATGACCACAGGTACTGAAAGAGTTCACAGGTGGCGATGGATATAAGCGTAGGCTTAAACTAAATGCTGTACCATCGATTTTCCCCCCAATGAGTATAAACGACCCTGAATATCGTGTGAAATCCACGCCGAGAAACTCTATAAATGGCTGCGCCGTCATGACAAGCGTCGACATGTTTACATCCTGCCAGGATGGCATCTAGCGTTTCTTGTCTCTGCCGTTTGTAAGCTCTTTCGGCAGCTGTGGTCTACTAAAACCTCAAAGGCATCAGGGCTAGCAAAGACACAGGTCTTTGGGAGTATTAATTCATCCACAGGCATCTTCCTTTCCTTGCTTCTATTCTAATCGCTAGGAAAGCAGTGAATATTTACATCGCTTCTTTTGTTGCCCTTCGATTGAAAATTACAAGCAAAAGCCACACAATGTGTCATCGCATCATATTTTAGTTGCTTATTCCAAATTGTGTTGCTGTTAAAATAGCAACAGGTATCACCAGTAGCTCACAGAGCGTATCCATTTTACATCATCAAAATAATGGCGCCCCCCCAATAGTCCAAAATATGTATTAAACGATAAAACTTTCATGGGTTTTCTACAACATATTTCAGAGACATCATGTTATATACTAAGCCATACAAGTCTTAATACCCAGGGTTCCCTTTAAATATAGAAATCATCAGCTGCATAGAGCTGCAGGGATGATGTGATTTTGAAGGCCAACCTAAACATTAGCAACACCATGGTTTCTTTAAAGAACTGGATTTTTATATTGGCTTTTGGATTATTGCAGAAAATAAGATCTGTGACCAACAAAGGTTTGAGTTTGGCCAATAAGATAATCTTCACAAATGACCACAAAGTTTATGAATTTTGAGGCATGAATACAGTCACTGAAAGTAAAAAGCTGAAGTTAGGCTATAAACAAACTACACCATGGTCGCATGGGTTCAGCATCGCCTCCATTAAGCCTCTGACAAGTCTTTAAATATTTATATAAAATCTACAAGTTGGAAAGTTCGGGACAGAATAGATTCTGTATGAGATAGAAAGCTAAAGTTTGAGTTAGAATAGCCTCTTTAGTGCCATATTGCCACTTGTAAGCAACCACCTTTTTCCAAACACGAAATGTATATGCTATTACTGATGTATTTTATAAAACATGAAAATATCTTGAGCTTTTATTAACCACAGACCTTATTTAGGCATTTAACCAAAAACCCATTGACTTTGGGATGATGGAAATTGTGAGTACTAGATATTATTTTAAATCCTTATCCTTAATCTTCATCCAGAACATCTGGAAAAGTCATGGAGCCTTTGAATATCGTGGACAATGGGGGGTCCATGGAGTCAAATGGCTGAGATTCACTGGCCTGGGCTCATTGTGCGTGACATGTACCATGTATTGCCAGTAACTTGTAATGATCTCACATCCTGGAAAAAGTGGAAGCTTGTCTTTTTTGGATGAGGACGGTGCTTAGTTATCTCTAAAGACTCGAGCAAATGACGCAAGGGTCATGACGCACATGCTGACCCTTCATTCGACCCTTAAGGCAATGGTAAAGTGCATGTTTATTTATTTTATGAATAATAAAAGTGGACATTGGTTCCCTTTTGATTTGGACTTTTAGACTACTGGTATATTGTTTATTTTGTCATGCACTTGTTGTGTTTGGTTTTGCAAGTACAATTGCACTTTGCAATACTGGCTGTCGATGTGCTATACTTGGTCAGAGCTGTTTACATAATGACTGACATAAACTATGATACTGATAAACATGATCTCTTGAGTTAGGGCGAAGGGTGACTTTTAAAAAATCCATGGGCTCTCGTTGTATAACTGTTCATTTCTGTCAGCCTCTTTCTCACAAGTCTTGTAACGCAAATTCATTTTTTCCATATGTGGAGCCTAAGGTCACAACACTTGTTTTCTAAAGGTTGTGTCCAAGTTCACAAAGCCAAAAACTTCCACTCAAGTACTTCAAGTGTTTTTTTGGGCACGGACTGATTCCCATGCTCACGTTCCCCAAGTCATTTCCAACCCCGGAAACTGGGCCATTTACCACAGTCAATTAGGAGTACAAATATTTTGTTTGTTCCCATTTCCTGAGTGTGGGCAGTAATTACATTTTTTTCCTTGACAAGCATTAGGACGCTCAGTATCACTTCAGTGTGTCATTTGTTTTTCGCCCGAAAGTGAACCGACAAAGATACATGTTATTCTGCAGCAGAAGATGAACCAGCTTGGTCTTCTCTAAGCGTTCCTGTTAACATTACGCTGCCATCATAAATCTACAAGTCTAAGGTCAAGACTATTACTTGTGGCAGGACTCTGGAATTATGTTTGGAGTCTTGTGACAGTACACGCAGGGGCCCCCCGTATATATTTCTGCCGTCTACTTGGGAAAGGGTTCCTTTTGCTTGGCTAAAACACTCTGGTATCACCCCCATGTGAAAGGGTAACTCATCTTAGGGTCATCCTAATGTAGGTCAGTCATGCTTTTACTAAGAGTCAGAGATTGCACTTGGCAAAGCCCTAACTAAAGGGGTGTGCCCCAGATGGGAAATGTCAATGCGTGATGCCCATAGTGCTTGTTTGGAAGTAGGTCATAGTGACCTAGTTTGAATGGTGCATGGCCCTGATTGACTGAGTCACCCAATGCTATCTTAGGAATGTGCTGTTGTAGTTCCACAGGCTTTTGTGCCTACGTGTGCAACCAAAGGATAACAACAACTTAGTGGCACAACTATGTCCGAAATTCTTTTTTATTTCGAGAACCCATCAGCTAGACAGTGGGTATGAGCGCGCATCGCAAGGGCAGCTTTGTCGCTTTTTATTAGGACCTAATGCTTTGTATGGACGCCAGCTGTTGCATCAACTCAAACGGCCCCGGCGGAGTGAGTGACCTTGACTTCAAACAAGGCATGCAGCAGGTTTTGCTCCTTTTGCCTCATCATGCATTTTAAATAGCCTAAATGGATTACAGTTTCTGGATGGTGGATGTAATTTATGATCTGGTATTTTTTGGGGGGGTCAATTAATCTTCCAGCCTTGCAGTTGAGAAATGAGGAATCCAGTCCAGATATCAGATCCTCTCCATTTATATCAAGCCAGTCATTTTACAGAGGGTTTTATTTCTCAGGTAACTCTTTCAGGAGCCCCGTCACCCTGCACTGATGGTGATAACATTGTGACAGAAAAACCCTGAATAGAACTGAGTGAACAGATTCGTGTATATAACCAGGTTTTTGTCATAGATGGGCTACTAAAATCACTTCCTACGCAGTCTTTAGCTCATAGCTGTCAGAAAATGGCAGTTTTTCATATTTTCATAGGTTTGATTTGAAAGTTTTTACCAAATGTGTTATTGAAACGGTTGATTTCTTTTTTCTTTTCTAACGCAGGACACTGAATATCACTTCGGAGATGAGAAGTGTGTTAAAGTAATTGTTTATCTGTTTAACAGGGTGAAGGCGTTGTCAGTATCGTGTTTCCTCTTTTCATTGGATTAGGACAACAAGCTGCTATGGCCTATTGACAGAAGTATAGGATGAGGTGTTGTTGTTGGCCCAAATCAATTACCCTCTCCTACTCTGACACCTTAAATTCACAGTCTGATTTTCATGAAATTCCTCAATGATTTCATTGACAAATTAATTTTTTTTTGTATTTTACAGTTTCATGAACGCTTAGAAGTCTGTTCTATGAAGATTTCTAGAGATAATATCCAAATTAGAGGTATTTAGATTGTAAAGTGGCATAGAAGTTTCTCAGGCCTGTCACTCTGACATCACTGTGACCGATATCTTGACAAGGTCATCCAGTACCGTCCACCCCCTGTCAGCCCTAGCAAAGTAGAACGACCAGGGGTGCCAATTATCAGCAGAACAAATCAACCATAGCCATTGACCTTCACTTTGACCATAGAGCACTCACAAGGTCAGCCTTGTATGTATTCCATGATTAAGTACTTACAATTCCATCTCATTGTGTTTTCGTTTTTTCTATGAAGTGCAGACATCGTTGTGACATTGGTACTCCTGTGCTTAAGTGGTGTGGTGAGAATAGTGTTTAGCAGACTTGCACATGTACACAATAAATGTGTCAGTCTGCAGAGCCAATGGCACTGTGTGATCCAGAGGTGGTATGTTTTGAAATAATGTAGTGACTACGGTAACATAGAAGTGAAGGACTAGGCTGCAACATGTGGGTGTTTATTCTCCAGGCACTGACACTGACTGCAGAGAGGGTGAGAGAGAGATACCTATGTCTGTCTAAGCAGTCAGAAACATGTAGGCTGAGTAAATGTTTGCTGCAAGTCAGTTGTTGTCGAAAATAAACTTTTTGCGTTTTAATATAAAAAGTATCAAATGTAGGGTAACGTATAAAACAGAAATATTGTTTAAAAATCACTTTCTGTAGTATTTTTACCCTGAGCGCTGATTAATTTCTCGAACTGCCAGTCATATAGATTAGAAAACATTTTTCCCGAGTACCTGTTAACTTTTTGTGTTTGTCTTACAAAGAATTGAGTTCTCAAGTGTCAGTTTTGTGTGTCTGTCTTGGCAAGAATTCTGTCAAAATATTTAATCCTCTTCAGGATACTGTGCTTTGTTATTTTTTACCTAATATCTGTCAAATCAATCAATCAAGTAGTCTCTAAAGCCCTGTGTATTCAGTTTTAATGAGATTCGGCAGGCTAATTCCTACTGCTTAAGAGTCCAGAGAGGAGAAAGGGGAAAAAAAAACTGACAAAGATGGTTATTGCTGTGATGGTACAGAATGAGTCTTAATTGAATCCCTTTCAGTAAACGAGTGAGATCCGTCTTTAGGTCATACCTTTTGGCATGTGAAAAGAGTGTGAAAACACTTGCATGTTATAGCGGAGGACTTTGTGGCCTTGCTTGCTTACACATCATTTTCATTTATCATCATAGCCTGCTGTTTAGTCTTAAAAAATTCAAGGCTCGATGGCAGAAAAAAACTTTTTGATCACATTTATAATGACTTTTGCCTTTAAAATCGATCAGCATATGAAATCTTACGTTACACGGTGAAGATTAACTGAATTTGCTTTGAATACAATAATGTGTCTTACGCGATTTTTAGCTAATACATTTTCATAATTCATGTTTTTCTCTTTTCTGCAGGACCGTCACCAGCTGACCTTGTGGACAGAATTACTGGATGTGAGCAGTGATTTCACTCACAACCCTGAAGCTTTGAAGTACAAATCCAGTGCCATGGAATCCCACAAGACTTGACTGCATTACGATCCAGTACTTAACAATGGCAAACATGATTTTAAACAGCATTCATGCTTAGCTCCTGCCTCCTGTATGGGGGAATGGCTTGTGAAGCTACATTAGATCTTTCTTTTACCTAAAAAAAAAAAAAAAAAAAAACAAGGTTTGGAAGCTACAAACTGTAAGGTGTCTTGGCAGAACGTAAAAGAAGAATTTTTCCCTTTATTGTGGTGGCCAACCATACAAGGGACTATAGTATTGAACATGACTCATGGGGAAGAGCCTGGCCCTGAAACACACCAGGATTCTGCTGTATTAACATATCTGGAAGGCTTACTCATGCATCAGGTAGCAGGAGGACAGGGTGCGGCAGCAACACAGAGTGGAAGCCAAGAGCAGAGGAATAAGGATGGGACAGGGCATGCACAGCCTAGTCATGGCACTCGGCAGGAGCAGAACCGGACAAATTCCCACTGTGGAGCCTCACAGCACCTCAGAAAGGCTCGACTTCTCAACTCGGAGGCCTGGACGGAGAGTGAGACTCACCGGAGGTCAGCACCCTCCGTTGCACTCAACGGGCAAAGTGAAGACCACCACAGTGGCCAGAATGGTACCTCTCAGGATAAAGGAGAGAGTACGCTTCTAGCAAGTTTGCTGCAGTCTTTCAGTTCTCGACTTCAAAACGTGACCCTGCCACAGCAGATTATCCAAGGCTTGAGGCCACCGGATGCCCCCTGCCAGATAAGCAAGCCTGCACAAGAGGACAGGGCAGATGTGCCTTGCCACAGACCTGCCTCGAGCCACCTCAAAGGGTTAGTGAGCAAGAGCAAAATGCAGAATCACAGCAACAGTGTGCCTTATCAACGTCGACGGTCCAGTCAGGAAAGTTTTTCAGAATCTCCCAAGGCACTGCAGAGCAGTACTCCCTCCCCATCTCCTGAGTCTCTGTCTTGTACCGAACGCCTAAAAGCTGTGGCAAACCTGGTAAATATCAGATCAAGCCCCGCTCCGTCGCCCAAACCAAGTGTGGCCTGCAGTCAGCTGGCTCTGTTGCTCTCCAGTGAGGCCCACTTGCAACAGTACTCTCGAGAACATGCCCTGAAAGCCCAACTCTCTGGACGATCAGCCAGTGAAAGACTATCAGCCATGGCCACACAGCAGACACAAGAAAAACAACCTACAACTTCTGGCCAGACTCATGGACTAAGCCTCTTACACACCAAGAATGGAATACCTTCACAAATGTCAACAAGCTCCAGTAGACAGAGTCCAAGCCTGACTTCAGGGCAAAGAAGGACAGAAGGTTCCATGCGGACAGGACAACGCTTTAGAGAACGTCGACCTTTCGAGAAACAAGGAAGACCGTCGCAGAACTGCAGCAGTCTTCTACTTCAGCTTCTCAACAGTCACAACACCTCACAGCGAATTAATGGACAGGGTCACTTGAAAGATGACCTCAGTACCTTTGGCACTCTGGCCTCTCCGCTTTTTTCAGACAGTGAGCACTCGAACCCCGACAGCAGTCTTACAAAAGACAGCAGTGATGCCGAGAGCACTTACTCTAGTTGCTCTCCTATTGACCTTTCTCTGAAGAACAGAACAAATGTACAAACACCTGTATCTACTTCGTCCTCACCTGTACGGGACAGAGTCCCAGAGTCTTCATTAAACAGGTGGAAGCCTGAGAGTCCACCTGTCAAAGTTACCTCAGATCACAGGGAGATGGACACCTGTTCAGAGATGAAACCTCATCACAAGGTCACTCTATTACAGTTGCTCTTGGATCACAAAAATAACGAGAGGGTAAACAAAGGTTTGGATAATCCAGATTTGCTGCAAGCTGTAATCCCTAAGGTCACTAGTGCATCTACGAGTAGCCAGAGTGTTTTCAGTACGGTTATGTGTAAGGACGTAAGTGACCTTAGCGGACACTGTGGATTGAGTTGTAGAAGTCCCAAACTCTTGCCAACTTTCTCCCAAAGCAGAGACTCCAACAGCAGTGCATCTCCATACACACTTTATGGGTCTCCCCATTCTCAGTCTGTCCCACTGGATCTTTGTAAAGCAAAACAACCTGCAAGTGATGCAAGAGTAAAAGAACCTGCCTTTAGTGCTAGTAAATTGTTACAGAACTTAGCTCAGTGTGGAAAACAAAACCCTGACATTTCTCCTCCAGCAAAGACACCTTTACCCCCTATCAAACTCATGACCCAAGAGCTGAAAGTTAACCATCCTCCAACTTTACTTGAGAGACTCGCTGCACCAATTCAGAGAAACAACTCACTGTGGGAAGAGGCCAAAGCAAAAACTTCAACTGTGCCCGAAGCAACACAGCATGTCTCGGAGATTGAGAATCTGCTTGAAAGACGTACAGTTCTACAACTTCTTTTGGGCAATGCTCATCAGAAAGAAAAGGTAGGCAGCAAACGAAAACGAGAGCATTGCAAAAGCAGTTCTGTGGAAAAACCAATACACCAGGCAACTGGTCAACCAAATGGTCCTCCATTGGATATCACAATTAAAACTGAGCCTGTTGAAGAGGGTCATACGTATGACTACAACAAACTGTCAAAGCAATGCCAGAATCCAGTATTGGAGCCTAGGAAAAGCACCAGTTATCATTCTCATGAAAACATCAAGCAAGAACCACTGTCCCCAGAGGCTCCCACCAGAGATGGTCTGCTCTGTCATCTCCTAAAGAAACGACCCAACAAAACCCTTCAGCCAAACAAATTAGAGAACCTAAACAAGAGTTGTGTCAAAGAAGAATCAGTTGAAGCCCAGGGACCAACAATCCCAAAGAAGCGGAAATTTTCAATAGAACTGGAATATCATAACTCTTTGACTCAGCAGACCAAGGATTTGGAACATTCTGGTAGCATGAAAGAAGACAACAGTGGTTGTTTGGCCGCCAGAGATTTAGAGACGAGAGAGGCCAGAGACCCATCTAGCCCCCCAGAGGCTGACAGCCCACCAGCGAGGTTTCCACCATACGAGTCTAACGAAAACCGAAGTTTCAATGTTCTAAAGCAGCTGCTTCTATCAGACAACTGCTTGAAGGAATTGTCTCAGCCAAGGGGTACATTCAGTTCACCATCACACACTGTACTGAATGGAAATACAATCAAGCAATCGTGTAATGAAGGTGAAATTCAAAACTTTCACCGGAGCCTGAGTCCCAGCAATGCATCTTCTAAAAAAGCAAGCAGTCACAGGCAAGAATCTCCCCATGTTGCACAGCATGAGCCTGCAAAGTCAAAAATCGATTACAGCACCACAAAGGATTTGAAGGGCCCTGCAAAGATGGTTAATGGAGACTATCAAACACAAAAGTACAGGCCCGACTCACCTCGGTTTACCAAGACTAACCCTATTTTGTACTATATGCTCCAGAGGAGCAATGCACAACTGGTTAAAGATGGGGAGGGGCTGGAGGTAGGCTCGGGACAAATGCAGACAAAGGTCAAAAACGAGTCATCAGGTGATACTGAGGCCTTTGAACTTTGAAACAAAATTCACAGAATTTACAATGGAACACTTAGTTGTGACTCACCACGGCTAAACGGGTCATTGAAGAAATACTAGTTTTGAGACTGTGAACCAGCATCTGTGCTTGAACTAGCAATGTGCTTCTTTTTATTCTCTCTGCTTCTTATCCGCTTTTGTTTCTATTGAGGCATCTCGCATTTTTCACTTGAATTACATGTCATTTAGTTCACAAAAAGACCATGAAACCAAAGTTCATTTGAATATTTATAAGCACTACTTTCTGGCTGATTTCTTTCTTGGGTTCCAAGCGGCAAAGAAAATAAAAGTTTTCTACAAAAGGTGTGTGACAGATTTGCCCTCATGTATTTGTAACAATATCAGTTCCCACTCCGTTTTCCACACATGGGTAGACTTTTGGCCTCAGGCAGTGAGTTATGATGCACCGATGCACATGGTAATCTGTTTAAACAGATTGTGCCTCAGCAGTTGTTAGTGAATATTCTTCAATTTGCCATGCTGAAATGAAGAAATAACTATGTATTGTTACTTCGTCTGTGCCAGGAAGGCATTAAATGTCACAGTATTTATACATTCAGATGAACGAAATTGGTCGCCTTTTTAAAAAGATAGGCATCTCTCATTGGTTCCGTATTGTTCGGATAAACTAACAGCGACGGTAAAGCTGTATGTTCATTCTCATGTTTGGATAATATGGAATATGAATCCATCAGTATTACGACATGATATCTTGATATCTATATGGTATGTGAAGTGTGTATACTTTTATGTTATCAGTGTCCTCTTTAATTTCTCTCTCTCACATTGAAAACGATGTTGTGATGTGCTTTATTCTTTACTCTGCGTTCTCAGACCGAAATGGATTTTTACAATACTCTAGAAGATGATGAATGAAAATCACAAGAGTTACTACAAATGACTGCTTTTTGCTCATACAGTATGTTTTGTATTTGTGTATTTTATGAACTGGTCTTGGTATTAGCATGTCATAAGATGTTTGTTCTATTATGCAAGAGATTGTTGCATCGACTTGAGACAAATCAGCCCAATCTCAGCTGTCTGTCATGCTAATGGACACGTTGATCCAATAAAGGGAGTGTTTGTGGTATTAAGGCCATTCCCACAAAAATATGTTTGCTCATGTGATGTTTTACAGTCTTACGTTAGACATATGTTGTTTTTCATCAATCTTAAAGACTCGTTATAAACTATATTTATGTACATAGCATAATCTTTATGAAAGACAGCTATTTTGTATGAATGAAAAGCATTTTAGTTTTGAAATTTCTTAAAGAGACTTCAAAGTAAATGCCATGTGAATATGTACTCTAGAGGATGATTTTTGTCCTTCTTTTGCATGTGTCTCCTGATTAAACTATGATAATCTGTTCTGCAATATCTTGTGTTATGTCAGATATTTAAGAGTACACTGCTGCCTGTTGCATGCAGATGCATGAGAAGGTTCCTATGTATTACCGAACATGGGGAAATTCAAAGTCTTAAGCATATTACATATATATATATATATATATATACATATATATATTTTGTCATGGAGCCCAATACATAAAAATGTGATCTGTATGTTTGTCATGAGAAATAGACCGCTGGGCAAAATGTTGAAACTTTTGAAACAAATGTGCATATGAAGATATTTATTTTGTTTTTACTCAATTTTATTTTTTACAAGGAAAAAACCAAACAGGTTAAACAATCATGTTCCGTACTGTACAGTACAAAGATGGATTACACTGACACTTCAAAGACTTCTATTGGTTTTGAAATATTGTTTTGATGCAGGCTAACTGCGATGCATTTGAGTATTATTGTGTATCATTATTTCTAAAAAAAAATACATTTCATTTGGGTGTTTACTTGCACAGATTTCGAATAAAGTTCTGAAATGCACAATCAGAATAAACCTGTCGTTTATGTCTCGCAAAGGTTTTTCCCCCTTACGGTATCGTCCCAATTTATGTCTCCAGTAGCGTATGACCTGTGCTCGACCCCTGGCTGCACAAAAACACATCTTACATGCAAAAAGGAAGTTAGAAGGAATCTGTTAAGAGTCTGTTTGCTGTACATGGAAACCTTGTCTTTGGCTGACTAAACCTTGCTGTTGACCTAAATTTTATCTGCTGTGCCCTGAGTCATGACCTTAATTCCTGTCGGTTGCGGTGACATAGATGTGAGAGGAAGTGATAGGACAGAGATGACCTCGTGCATCACCGGGGCCAACATCAAGACAGATCAGTGGCCTGTAAAAAGGTATTCTGGAAGAAAGGGACACTCTGCAACAAAGAACAACCTGCCTCGGGCCTACAGGGTTCTGCTCACTCGCATCTAAATACAGAAGTTTCTAAAAGCTCAAAAATGACATGCAGACACATTTCTATGCCAGAGAGTGGAGCACGAGGGGTTTTAATACTCAAACGCTGGGAGAAGCACGCAAGCCTGTTTTTGAATACGAGCTTTCTTTTATGTTTTCCTCCAAAACTAGGTCATATAATGTAGGCCTACACCTCCTTTTATGCGTCTGTGTCAAAGTGAGGGGGTAGGGGGTGGCTGAAGTGAGAGCTGATGGGATTAACTTAAAGCTAAAGCAGGTTTGAGTTGTACATAAGTGTGAATCAAAAATGCTTTTGGAGTTTCAGGGTATGCTAACAGATCAAATCATCCTCTGCAGTGCTTTGAATGTTAAAAAGCAATCGTTTTGCTTGTAAAGGAAGGGATGATAAACCTCTGAACAACTGGAAAGTGCTGTCGGGAGGGTCGGTAAAACATCGGCGCCACTGATTAAGTGGAGGACACTCTTCACATTCCTGCTGAGTTTCTTTTACAGATCCTCTCCCTCGTAATTGGACAAGAGCTTGCGTGCATTTTTGATGGATCAAAGAAAGTTGCACAGTTGGCATGAATCCGCTGATGTGGAACAATACATAAAACGTATGCTCTGCTTGGCTGATGATAGCTAATGCCCCTTGTGCTTAAGCGGGAAATTCTAAATCATACCTGTGATTTATGGATCTCTGAACTCCTCACATGAAATATGACTTCTTGGCTCCCTTACAGCCCATGCATGCACTCCGATCACTGAAGTTCCACTTATACAGGCCCTGTAACCTAAAGCACAGGACTTCACAGTATGCACATACGCATCTAGAGGTGCCCACATCTTTACTACAAATTTAGCAAAGACATATATCTCACATCCCTGCTGATTGTCTTTTATTATGTGGCTTATTTTGGAATTCATAACAAGAAAAAAGAGTGTGTAAGAGACGTGAGATCGTGCATATTCCATGTTTGATCAAACAGAATAGTCATAAAAGAGATTCATGTGACCCAGTTTTGTCTATGAAAATGACATGAATACATATACATATATATAACTATATCTCACATTAGATGTGCCAGATTACTATGAGGAGAGGGTCACATTTACATTTACCATATCAGATCATCAATATTCTGTTCATTAAAGCCAAGTATTAATCTAATCAAATTAGTGTTTTTAAGCATTTAACATTTATTCCAAAATAACTCAAGGCAGTAACAATTTAAACAACATTTTATTTGTGAACCTATGTTTAGCTATTGTTTTTAATAGTTAACTTTTAACTTTTGAATTTTCGGATCATCAGTCATCAAAGCTCTGTAAATATTGGTCCCAGACAGAGATTTAGCCTACTTTAAATTTCACAAAGCTGATTACTCACTAAAAATTCCCACAGATCATGTTTTCAGGCCATTTCAAGTATTACTTTGACGAAACAAGGTGGTTACATCAAAGTGTGTGAGTTGTTTACTTACTTTTTTACATTAGTCTTCCCATTTACGCCTTTATATTGCTCATTCAGACTGATTCGCGTTTGCGCACGAACAAAAGAGGGCGGGATTTATCGAATGAACTAATCAAAGCCGAGCATTACCAGTCATATCCAATCATATGGCGATAGAGGCATTCCCTTCTCTCACATGACTTTCCCCAAATCAGTGTTGCCAAGTCCGCGGTTTTCCCACGGAATTGCAAATACATATAACTGCAGACCAGAGATCTGAGAAGGGGCGTGAACTCCAAAAGTGGGCAGAACCTCCAAAATGGGACAGGGTCTCCTCGAGCAAAGACTTTAACTATTGGCTCTGGCTTCAGCCAGCTGTTATAGACTTACATTTTGGCGCCTTAGAATTAGAAGGTTCTATCTGACATTTTTGTCAAAATTTAGTTATTCGCATATTCTTATTCGGTGACAATTTATTTACATTATGTGATGTTTCTTTTGTAAGCTGTGTACATTTGGGGCTTTTTTTTGGAAACCTTATAATTCTAAGGCGATGATTTGTTGCCGCAGGTTGTTTTTCATGTCCGCGAGTTAAAGTGACCCCAATAATGTAATATGTAGTCCCTGGAATGCTAATTTTACCAGGAGAACCTGACCCCCCTCGATCCCCCTCGAAATGCCACTGGGCTACTTTTGGGCTAGTTTTGAGTAGCAGTTGGGCGGGTTTTGTTGTGAAAACCTGGCAACCCTGCTTTAGGTGGTCTGTTAAAACTTAATGTGCTCAGGGGAGGCTGAGAGAGATGTGGATTTACGCTGCAACTTTACCTGCTGGTATAGCTATTGGACAGTGTTCTGTTAGAATAACGGGTGAGTTATACACTTTTTAATTTTATATTTTGTAATATTGGCGTTGTTTTATTTTTGTATTATGAATTATTTTCTCATCCAGTATTTTGAGGAGACACCTCCCTTGCCTTCTCAGAGAAGACGCCCCTGAAATATTTCACATTAGATATGCCAGATTACTATGAGGAGAAAGAGTACAGGGATGAATATATCTATCCATCTTGATTTCTCTGTCTGATCTAAAGGTCTAAAGGTTTTTTTGTTCATTTCCCGGACACAACATTGTATAATCCATCTGAATGCCCACAGTGAGTCAACACAGCAGGATCTGATGCTATCCTGGTATACATTGTTCTTGACGTGAAAGGGAAATAACTAACCTTGAATGTGTTGCAATAGCTCGCTTTAACTAGACAGTCTGAGGGGTTCAAAAGGGCAGCAGAGGTTAAAATAGACCTCAGAGATTGTACGTGTGCATGTGCGTAGGACAGAAAGGGGAACAGTGGGGTTTTGTTTGCCGAGGAGAAGGCCGACTGTGTGACACTGTACACATTCCCCTCCTCTGACTTCCACTTTATTTGATCTTCCAAAGATTACCCTTTCCTTCAACTTCTCATAACCTTTAGTCTGGCAGTGAACCCTTCCCAGCGTAGATGTTTGTCAGGCTTGAACTGACAATAACCTCTTGCTTGCCTTGACTACAAAAAAAGGAACAGAAATTAAACAAATAAGTCTGGGACCAAGACCGAGGTCAAGTTTTGGAGCTTGACAACTATTCGTTTGTCAGAGGACACAGAGGGGGGTGGAAATGCCGCACAGAGAACACTGGCTTTGATGTCTCAGTCTGCGGTACAGTGGTCATGGACTTAGAATACAGTACAAAGGGTCACGGATTAAAAAACAAAGCTTTGATAAACAGTCAGGTTAACTTATTAATCAAATCGGATACAATGCATTTGAATGAATGCTAATAGCATACAATTCCTTTAGGCCTGAAATAGGCAAGTTCATAGAACATTTCACAGGAAATGGAAATTTATAGTGCTTTACATTAGCATAATAGGAGAGATTTAAAAAAATATATATATATTTGTACTACTTATTAATCATTTATGAACAAACAGAATAAGGAAAATATTTAAAAAATAATTAATGCTAAAATAAATTTAGTCAAATATTTCATGCATTTATTTAGAAATGTAATTTTTTAAATGAGTGTATTGTTTATTTTATTGCTTTTTTAAACATCAAAATACTATGAAAACCCAAACTAGCAAACACTGAAATGAATTGGAGACTCATCTCTCTGACAGAAAATGTCTTGTCTTTGACAACAAAGGCCTTTCAGACTCGTCCCACAGATATTTGCTTACAACAGGGTGAAACCAGACATACTTGGACCACCCTTTAATCAAAGTACAGGCTGTTGTTTGGTAAAAGACTCAGGACTCTGAGGGCAGAGTAAGGTCACAGCTGACTGATTCTGCTTAATGTCAAGCAGGACACTGTGGGAAGAGTTTTCCAGTTCCATGCACACACACGGGAGAGCAACAATGTCTGTATTCATCACAGCATGTCAGGCCTCTCTTCACACTACTGTCTCTTAACTGTGCCAAGACATCATAGCTACTAGCACCATCATCCATAGTTTACCAAAGATATGCACTTAAAAATGACAGATGTTTTTCCTGGACATCATATTTGACAAATCAATGATTTATCCTAGGTTTAAAATTCCCAATCTTACTCTAAAAGTAAATTATTCCACAATTGGCCTGGAAGATACTTTAAGGAATTAGCGAATAGACAGAATGTTGCACAGACTTCTGCCAATTCTTATTAACTTAACTAGTTATTATGGTAGAGTGATTTGTCAATGTAGAAAGGTGTGCCACGAAAATATGGACGCGTTGCGCCCTCAAGTGGTTAGTAGTGATGTACTTTGATCGTTCATTTCTGCAAGAACAGTTTGTAGCAAGGACTTTACCCCCGAAGCTGGGTAAAAATAAAATTTAGCCGATATTACTCAGTGTAATACACACTAATACGTTAGATATTAGGTCATTTATTTCCTCAACAGCACAAACTCGAAGGAGTTCACAAAAATACATCTATATACCGTTTGGTTTGCATTTATGAACTACGCTACTACTTTTCTACGTACTCTGGCTGTTCGGCGTACAGTACAAACTCTTAGCATGTCTTCTGCTGTTCATGAAAACGTGAAGGTAAGCGGTGACAACAAACTTTCATATTATGTTTACGTTCACTGATAGCGACGCGACCAACGACGACAACGACGACGACGTATTCAGTTTAATTCCATCGTTTTAACCTGTGATTAAAATGTACTTTTGCGTTTGAGGGGTCTAATAAGAGTTCTTGATGCAATTTGTGCAGATTTATGCACTTTAACTGAAAGTTTAAATTGTTTTGATTTTATGTGAGCGTTTTTACATGGCAGTCACATGACCAGAAATGTTTGAAATCACTTTATCCTTCAAGATGTCTCAATAATGATCCTCAAATACTACAGTTAGACGAGGTCAAGCAACTTGGACCACTTGATATGGATTGACTTTTTAGCGGTTTCTTTCTTTATGTTCATTTGAGCAATACTGGACTCTAGTTTTCCCCTGGATTAGAGGAATAAAACATATTTGCATATTTATAAATGTTATTCATTATTTCATATATTATTCATAAACATTTGCATGTATTTAAATGTGTCAACTAGGAAAAATTCTTTATAAATGGGTTTTAGCATTTCTTTTAGGTCACCACAACATTGCTTTGCAAAGCTCTTTCTTTAATACTTACAGAATTATTATGGCTCTCGGCTGGAGACTTCAGATGACTTGCAGACCAATGCTGCATGTGTCATGCCCTCCAGACCTCTGCCCAAGAGCGCATGTGAAGCCCTGAAACAAGTCCACCCAGATGTTTGCAAGAGGTACAACATCACTGAGATTGTGCCTTAAGACCTCAGTTTTGTCTGATTGTGTCAGCAATGAACGAAATGATATAATAAATTATTTTTTATACAAATCTGCAGGTATTTCGGCTGTGGGCTGGTGATTCCAGAGAAGTTGGAAGGATGTGCGGTTCTTGATCTGGGCAGTGGATCGGGAAGAGACTGCTACGTCCTCAGCAAACTGGTTGGGGAGAGAGGTCAAGTCATTGGACTGGATATGACGGATGAGATGGTACTTTATTGATTGAATTGAAACCTATTTTGTGAAAGTTAAGTCTTAAATAACTTAAAAGTGTATTTAAATATGAAAGTAAGTGCAATCTTTAACTTTTATGTTTGCTCCAAAATTAGATAGTTTCCTCGCAAAAATATGTCCAGTACCATCAGGAGAAGTTTGGATACTCAAAACCAAACACTATGTTTGTGAAAGGATACATGGAGAAGCTCAGTGATGCAGGAGTACAGAACAACTCTTTGGATGTAGTTGTGTATGCACATCCTTAGGTCATTTATAATATTTTTCATAAAACATAATATTAATCTGCCTGAGCAAAAGTGGTAAAAAGGCCAATTATTTTCTCTAGGTCAAACTGTGTTATATGCCTGTGCCCAGATAAGAAGACTGTGATAAGTGAAGCTTACAAAGTTCTGAAGGTGAGATATTTCCATTACGTACCTACTGATAATGTCCCCTCATTATTGTATTTATGCAAGAAAAACCTTGACAAAGTTGTGCACTTGTTGCTGTAAATATGTATTCATATGTAAATGCTCTTTTAATGTAAATGATCTCATAGGAAGGTGGAGAGTTGTACTATAGTGACATGTATGCAAGCAAAGTAGTTCCAGACTCTTTCAAGGAAGATCCAGTTCTGTGGGGTAAACTTCATTTCCTTTTCCGACATTTTTTCATTTAATACATTTTAAAAATTTAGACCATGCTACATTAATTTATGGGGCTGATTAGAGTTAAGACTTAAGGGAAAAAAGACAAAGATATGTCAAAATTGGTTCTCACTGGGTTCACACCAGTCCTGTTTTAGTATAATTAAGAAACTTAATTTTTATTGCTTTTATATATAGTTTAAATATCGTACTTTTATTAACATTATTAATAAAATTATTAATAATAATGTTTCTTTAATATTTTAGATTTTCATTTTTGTTTTTATTTCTTTATTTTAGAAATATATCGTTTTCATTTTTTTAAATTTTAGTTTTAGTTATTGTAGTCTAAATTAAAATGTTTTCTAGCTGAAATAATTTATTTTATTTTAGTTAGTCTTTATTTTATTTCAGATGGTTTTAATGTTTTTAGTTCATTATAATAACCCTGGTTTGCAGAAAAAAAAAAACAGTGGTTTCTAAACAAAAATGCACACCTCATTGACATATAAAATGTGTCTCATCAATGCAAAATTGAATTTGATTCAGTGGGTTTAGGTGAGTTCTTGTTCCGAACAGGTGAGGGAATGGCTGGCGCCCTCTACTGGCAGGATCTGATCACTCTGATGAAGGACATAGGCTTCAGCACTCCCCACCTGGTTGCAGGCAGTCACATTGTGGTTCACAACCCAGAACTTCAAAGAAAGACTGGTAACCTACCTATTAATTCATATAAGTGTATGTATGTTGTTACCCTCAGATTTTTGTATGGTAACAGCATCAAAGCTGAGCCACATTTGTTTGCATGTGGTTTTCTGTGACTTGGAGGCAAGCAAATGCATTAAAGTTTAACTAGTGGTGCTTTGACCTACAATATGTCACTATAGGTGAGGTTAAATATGCATCTGGAACTTACCGGATCTTTAAACTGCCTCAAAACTCCATCAAGACCAGAGCGCTGGTCACATATAAAGGCACTGTGCTTGACTGCGCTGAATGTTTTGAAATTGATGCCTCTCATTCCTTTAAGGTAAACTTATTTTTTATTTATTTAATAATTTTTTTAAAAAATATGTTATTATTACTTATTAATTAGTTAGTCCTGTTAATTCTATTCCAGACAAATGTCCCAGTGGAGGTAGATGCAGAGATGGCCGCCATCCTCCAGAACACCCGTTTCTCTACAGACTTCGATATTACAATGTTAGACACTCCAGATCCAAACCAGAGCAGTCCTCCACAGGTAACTGTGATGTATTGTGGACATATCTTTCTTTTGGTATATAAGGTTTACTTTACAAATTGTTTTTTTTCTAGAAGTTAGAGACAGAAAGAACGCTCAGAAAGGAATTAGTCTTAGGCCCTGTTTACACTAGTGCGTTTTCATTTTAAAACGTTTTAAAATGAAAATGATCTTTGTCTACACTGACGTTTCACCGCGTTTTGCATTCTATCCACACTACACAAACCAAAATCGCATGTCACATGACCATACGTCCTCAAGGATGTCTTATTTAAAAGAAGTGATTATAATAAAATTGACTGTTATTCCTTGGGGTGTAAAAATACTGTAATTTCTTTTTTTCACTTTGCATTTTAACGGTTACTTTTCTTAAATGAGCCTCCAAAATGAGATGCAACAAATGAGGGTGGTGTTACTGTTTACATGGTCGTCATGGATAGGCAAAGCGAATGTGAGCAGCCACGCCCTTATTTTCAAAAGCCTCCGTTTTGGTCCGTTTACACTGAAACGCAAACCCAGAGTTTTTAAACTAAAAGTCTCTCGAAAACGCCGGAGTAGTGTAAACGGCAGGTGTAGCCGTAGCAAAAGTTATGCGTTTTAAAACAAATGTAAATGTAGTAGGGCTGCAACGATTCCTAATCGGTAATTGGCAAAATACCGGAAGTGGAGCATTCCACATAATAAAGCATAATGCTATTAAGAATTCACAAACGTTCCTATTTAATTAAATAGATAAATGCGATGCAGGTTTAATATATGCGCTTTAATTATTTACATGTGTTACGTACGTGCGTGTCAGAGTGGCTCTGTTTACAGTAAATGCCACTGCTCAAACTGTTACATGTGTGGAGCAGCTTAAAGTCCATCTCTGAATGTTGTTGAGAGTTTGAGTTTATTATAACGTTCATCTGGGAACGCACGTGCACTATTCCATCAGATTTGTGAGGTAAATCATTTATAAACCTGCGCTAACACAGGAGAATAAGTCATCACGATTTCAAAATAAAAGTTTAAACCCTCCCTCTGAATTTAACGTTTTGATGTACACATATTAAAGAAATTACAGTGGCTGTAGCATTACTATTATAAAGAAATGGCCAAATATTAAAGATTAAGTGGAAATGTGAAATAATGTTGTTGAGTCAATATTAAACAAGGATTAGATCGCGCAGTAAAAGTGTAAAAACAATCGTCAGTCCGTTAGCGCCCTCTGCAGTCATTTGTTATAATGCGTTATGTACATTAGCTCTGTTGTTTATAATACATTAGGTATTTTAACAGTTCTGTTCAATAAAACCATATGATTACTTGCTTTTGATATTTTATTTGAACTAATTATTGCCTCATTGCTATTATATGTGTATTTTAAGTCATTTTAAAGGCTATTGTTTACTTGTCTATTTTAAAAAAAAAAAGAATTATAATGATCGGATTACTCGATTAATCATCAGAATAATCGACAGATTACTCGATTACCAAAATAATCATTAGTGACAGCCCTCAAACGTAGCCTTAATCATTGTTTTTTATTTTTTCCAGTATTGCCACCTTAGCCCCTTCCTTCTCGCGGATAAATTGGGCGCCTCAGTCAAACAGTGCTCAAAGACCGGACACTAAGGTAAATTTGGAGAGTCTGGTGGATCATGTGACGTCTAGATCACTTGGGAAGTGAGAGTATATGGTGTCTTTAGTGCTCAAGTGATCATTTCATAATTTTTCTTTTGATTTGAGGAAGCTGTTTGTCAGTTGTAAAATGACTTTTAAAAATGGCAGAAGCCTTAACAATAAACAACAGTAAAATTAATTAAAATATTAATGACAGTATGCAAACTTATCCAATTTTTATTCAAGAGTAATCTAACCAAGATTTTTGTCCATGCATTTGTATTTTGATTTTAAATGTTAAAACTTCATTTCAACATATAGTTCTCTTTTTCTCTTCTTCTTCTTTTTGTGCTGTAGTTTGTACTTCTTTTTGTCTGGCCTCTATTTCTTTGTCCCTATAAGACAGTAAACCAACCCAAAGTATTGGCACTTGTTTTCCATTCTACATGAAATAAGGCAGTGCTGATATTGATTTCGATACACAGTCTCTCATTACTCTGTTAAATTAATTTCTCAGCAGCGCAAATTATTGTTGCAGTTCTTCTTGTTTCAGGTCATTTAGTACCAAGCTCATTTTGTAAATTCCACACATAATGCTACATAAATGTAGTTGTACCTTTATTCTTTTTATGGCTTTACTGTTGAAATAATCATTGTTCTGGTGTCATTTAATTGCCACTTGTTTACCAATGAGACAGCATTCTTGAGATGACATACTGTATGAGACATGATACTGTATGTAAAACGAAATCTGTGTGAGAGAATACTTTTATTATGCATCATTTCAAACTCTAATTTTGTCTAAGTGAAAATATCTAATTCTTTGTATTTAGTGTGAATAAAATACTATCTATAATATAAGCCTCAGCATACATAGATGGTTGTTTTATTTAAAAGTGTTTCAAATGTAATTTCCACCATCATTTTATTCAAAATACACAATTTGAATTTTGTGGTAGAAATTACATTTTAGAAAACCTTACAAATGACAAAATATGTTCTTGTGATGGATAGATATTTACTGTTGGACAATGTTAGTGTGTTTTTAAGCAAATTTATTTTTAGTATCCAAAACTGGTCATAGTTGAAGAAACACACATTACAGTTATAAGCAAAATGACTTTGACGCATATTATCAGAAGGGATGGAATTAACTTCCTTTATTCATTATAATCATGTGATATTTTTAATAGCAGGATGTAGACAGATCAGTTACTTTCCCTGAAGTCTCTTGAGTAAGGCTTTGCCAGTAATAGGAATTTCATCATACTCTTTTCTCACACATGTTAATTTATGACAGCACTTTAAATGCATGAATAAGATGGGATTTAGGTAAGTTTAAATCTCATTTGGTTGGAAAAAGTCGTGCTTTAGGTATGTCATTGGACTGAAGGTGGCGCCAAAATCCGCAAAGTGTTCCCACATTAGCTCTGTAGTCTGTGCTCGGTATGTTATTGCATTTTTATGGTTTTGCAGCTTGCAGTGCAGAACCAATACGATTAGACAATGATAACGGCATAAAGCAGTCATAATTCAGTAATATGAACAGGCAAATTACCTGCATGACAATTCATCCCAAGCAATCAATGAGCATTTTCTGAATCTCATTTATAGTAATTTACTCGGAGACTTAATTTGATAATAAAACCCTACAGAAGAAAGAAAAATGTTCGTAATGATGCAAATTCTTCCTTTGGATAAATCTGATCAGTGCATTATAAACCGGGCTGCGTTGTATTAAACATCGCATGTGACAAATTGAGTGTGCAAGGGTTTATTTCGTTTGGTTTCTCTGGCGTTTATCTCTGGAAAATGCTTATATTGGACTATCCTATCAAAAATTGCACTCCCAGACTTCTCCTCCGGGCTCTGAGAGGGAGTGCTGTGATATTCTGAGTTGTGCGGAGGAAGCAGGTGTGGTGTAAATGTAAACACAGCGCTGAGGAACGGCTCTCATTGTCCTGGTTTCACCTCTTCTAAAGTGCTGGTCTTCTACCGCGTGCCCAGAATGTATCCCATTACTCTCAGCCACTTAATGCTTGACGATATCCAGAGCTAAAAAGCCTCTACTGTCAAGAGACACTGTGAATGGAAGAGTAAGCTTCGGTGTATAAGACCACACACTGATTCCAGTATGATGCTCATCTTCTGAGCTTGTTCACGTATCGTGTATCAATGACGTAAGGCGGCGTATTGTACTAGAGGACTGATAAATAGGAACTGTGCCAGTTATGTTTTTTTAAAAAATGAGTCTTGCATTAAAGGAGAAGTTCACTACCAAAACAAAAATTTACAGATAATTTATTCACCCCCTTGCCATCTAAGAAGTTCATGTCTTTCTTTCTTCAGTCGATAAGAAGGTATGCTTCTTGAGGAAAACATTTCAGGAATGTTCCCCATATAATGGACTTCAATGGTGCCCGCGAGTTTGAACTTCCGAGGAAGAAGGGTCTTATCTTGTTATTTTCAAAACAAATTGACAATTTCCATACTTTTTAACCTCAAATGCTTGTCTTGTCTATGTCTGCGTAAACTTTTTTTCCGGGTCAATACAGTTAGGGTATGTCGAAAAACTCCCGTCTTGTTTTCTTTCCCAACTTCAAAATCGTCCTACATTGCTGCAGAAATACCGACTCAGTGTTTATAAAGTGAACGTGCAAAGAAGATCAAACACACAAAAATGGATAAAACAGCAAAGTAGGACATTTTTGAAGTTGAAGAAGATGACATTGGAATTTCTTGACGTACCCTAACTGTATTGTCCCAGATTACACAGACTACGCATGCACGTCGCAGAGACTAGACGAGATGAGCATTTGAGATTAAAAAGAATATAAATTGTCAATTTGTTTAGAAAATGACCTATCGTTTCGCTAGATAAGACTCTTCTTTCTTGGCTTAGAGCCCTTTGAAGCTGCATTTAAACTGTATTTTGGAAGTTCAAACTTGGGGGCACCACTGAAGTCCACTATATGGAGAGAAATTCTGGAATGTTTTCCTCAAGAAACATAATTTCTTTATGACAAAGAGATGAGTAAATTATATGTAAACTTTTGTTCTGAAAGTTCTTCTCACCCTCATCTTGTTCCAAACCTGTAAGACCTTTGTTCAATAACCAGCTTACTTTACAGGTGTAAGATTTCAGAATTTGAGGTTTATGGATGCTAGTCCGTGTCATACTAGTCCTAAATACGTTACTGTTCAAACAGACCTGATCTAGCTAATCAAAGTATTTAGAAGTGCTAGAAACTTCCAGGCAGGTGTGCTGGAGTTGAACTCTGCAGAACAGTACCTCCAGGAGCTGAGTTTGACACTCCTGGTCTAGATCCATAATTGGACACCTTCCAAACGTTCCACCTCATATCAGAGCATTCTTCTAACCCGACACGTCTGAGGCAATACTGGAAGCTATGGGAGCTCAACCAGGTCAGAATGGGAGTGAAGAGGAAAAATAGAACAGTGATCTTGACCTGCCCTCAGCCCCGCTCCCACAGAGCCTGACCTGCAGGAGAGGCTGAGGGATATCTTACCCATGCTGCTTGACTAGCCAACCGAGATCAAAAGCGCTCGCGGCTCCCCTCCCCTCCTGTCCCAGCCAGGAGCTGATTGAAGCGATTCATGACCAGGTCGTGACCCCTGCGTGCCAGGCACGGCTGAGGACAGACAAGCAGCTTTCCTAAGCAGGTTTTGCAGGCTCGAACTGAAGCAACCACATCTTTATTAGAGCATTTCACCTTTCCTCATGTGGTTTCCTTTTACATTCACCTGTTTTTCCTTTTTGTTTTAAGTTGTATTGTGTGGCAAATTAAATCTCAGTTTTGAGGTCAACATGAAACCATATTTGCAACCCATTTAACTTAAAGAGTCTGATGTATGAAACAAGATACACTTTTTTTAGTAATCTCCACAATAAATTAACTAAGATACTAACCAACAAAGAACAATACATTTGTTAAAGTATATATTAGGACTGGCAATCGATAACCGTGATTAATCGCATACAAAATAAAAGTTTGAGTTTGCTTAATATATGTGTGTGTATTGTGTGTAATTATTATGTACGTATAAATACATGTACATTCATGTATATATTTAAGAAATATTTACAAGTGTATGTATTTATTATAATTTTTATAGAATTTATATTATATATAAATAAAATATTTTGTACATAAAATATTTCTCTTAAATACATACATTAATTTGTGTGTATTTGTATATACATAATAATTCAACACAGTACACACACATATATTAGGCAAACTTAAACTTTTATTTTGTATGCAATTAATTGCGATTAATCATTTGCCAGCCCTAGTATATATTAATCTTTGCTAATTTTAGATTTTATAAATACAATTGTTCATTGTTAGTTAGTTCCAAATAATGAAAATCAATTAAAAAAAATACTATGGGGAAATTAACATTAACTAACATGAATAAGTGCCTTGGAAGTATTTTCCATTATAGTTCATGTAAACTAATGTAGTTTTATTTTTAATAAATAACATAACACAAATGTTGAAGGGAATTTAACAGGATTTTTTTTAATGAAGTTTATTGTATTTTAATTTGAATTTAATTTTTTAATTGAACAATAATTTTTGAATTTTGTGCTCTTACTTTAATTTAAAATTTAAATCCATTCCACAGAATTTTGTAAATTAAATGCTGGAATTTTGCGGTTTGTCTCAAAAACAAAAATAAAACAGTAATATTGTGAAATATTATTGCAATTTAAAATACTGGTTTTCTATTTTAATGTAATTTAAAATATAATTTATTCCTGTGATGCAATGCTGAATTTTCAGCATCGTTACTTTAGTCTTCAGTGTCACATGATCCTTCATAAATCATTTTAATATGCTGATTTATTATCAATGTTGGAAACAGTTGTAATGCTTCATATTTTTTTGGAACTGGGGATACTTTTTCAGATTTTTTTTTGATGAGTAAAAAGTTAAAAAGAACACCATTTATTCAAAATAGAAATCTTTTCTAACAATATAAGTCTTTATTATCCATTTTTAATTTAACACATCTTTGCTGAATGAAAGTATTAATTTCCTTTTTTTTAAGAAAAGAAAAAAAATGTTTGAATAGTAGTGATTATTGTTACAAAAGATTTCGATTTTATATAAATGCTGTCCTTTTTAAACTTTTTATTTATGAAAGAATCCTGAAAAAAGTTTCACAGGTTCCAAAATAAAAAGAATAAATAAAAATAAAAAAGCATCACAACTGTTTCCAACATTGATAATAAATCAGCATATTAGAATGATTTCTGAAGGATCGTGACACTGAAGACTGGAGTAATGATGCTGAAAATTCAGCTTTGCATCACAGGAATAAATCACATTTTAAATTTATTAAAATAGAAAACCAGTATTTTAAATTCCAATAATATTTCACATTTTTGATCTAATAAATGCAGCCTTGATGTGCAGAAGGCACTTCTTCAAAAAAGCATTACAAATCTTATTGATCCCAAACTTTTGACGGATTTTTAAAATTTTGTCTAGCTGAATTAGAACTTAAAAATGAAGTTGCAATAGATTAAATTATTTTGATTGGTTAACGGAAATGAAAAACCGACTCAAGTTTGTGATGACGATGTTATAAACCCACCGTCTGCCTTGATAAGTCTGTGCAACTATCATTACAAAGGTTTCATACTAGTAAACGCTTTGATGCATTGATTTAGCTTTGATCTTTTTGGATCCTTTGATAAGCAAATATTTTTGTTCCTCACTATCTGCCTTTTGTGACATTGTTCACTTCACACAGGCCTCTTTTTTTTCCCTCAAACGTCCTTTCGTAAAGTCTGCGAGTCTACGTATTGATTCTCGTTATACTTCCTAGCGTGGGGCAGCTTAGTCCTTGTTCAATGTCGCTTTCTGTTTTAATTAAAAGGTTATTAATACGGTATCAGGCGAGGAGATTAGCCCCGCGGTTATTGAGGGAGAGCTTTGTGGAATCACAATGTCCATTCTCTTGGGCCCTGTCAAATTTATCAGGTTCAAGGGCAACAATAGGCACTAGAATATCAGCTAACAGATCCATGGAAGCTTTTGTCTTGGCCGGCGAGAGATCTAAATTGCCCTGTGTTGTTAAGCTAAAAGCTTATTCAGAGGAATGCTAAAACCCTCGCCTTTGATCTCTCAAGCAAAAAAAACAGATGAAGGAGAAACGGAGGAAACAACAATAGTGTTTGGTTTGAAGGATTTCATTATTCCCATTTGATCGCTCGCCGTTTGGTCACTGGCTCGATAGTACATCTGAATTTGGAGCTCTGCATATTCCATTTCGTATCGATGCGAGCGTCGGTTAATAAGGGAAATCCCAAGTTTGTAAAACAAGCTGGAGAGTGGAATAACAGGGGTTTTCCTGTTCCCTTTGTGAATTTCGTTTAATGGTCAAGGACCCTGCAGACAGAATGTCTTGGTTAAACACGACTGCTTCCAAATACAACCATAACAGTGCTTAAATCACCACATAACCTTTTATTTTTCCACTGTCTAGACGTTCCGTGATTACTAGATAATTTAATATCCGATTTACGCAGGCTCTAGATACTATAGTAATGATGTAGTCGTTCATTTTTTCCTCTGTTAGTAAAGATAAAGAAATAAGATGAGAACCTGGCAATGATAAACCATTTTTTAAGGAGAAGTCCACTTTAAAAAACAAAGATTCACATATAATGTACTCACCCCCTTGTCATCCAAGATGTTCGTGTCTTTCTTTCTTTAGTCATAAAGAAATTATGTTTTTTGAGGAAAACATTTCAGCATTTTTCTCCGTATAATGGACTTATATGGTGCCCCGATTTTGAACTTCCAAAATGCAGTTTAAATGCAGCTTCGAACGATCCCAAATACGGTTGTAAACAACCCCAGCCGAGGAAGAAGGGTCTTATCTAGCGAAACGATTGGTTATTTTCATAAAAATAATACAATTTATGTACTTCTTGTTCTCATACGCTCGTCTTGCCTTGCTCTCATTGAGCTCTGAAAAACTCCAATCGTATTTTCTCCCTCAACTTCAAAAATCATTTCAAAATCATCCTACATCACTGCAGAAATACCGACCCAAAGTGAACATGCAAAGAAGATCAAACACCCTTAACAAAAAAGGTAAAACGGCGATATAGGACGATTTTGAAGTTGGGGGAGAACATGAGATGGTAGTTTGTCGACATACCCTAACTGTCATGAACCAGGAAAAAAACAGTCCAGGCAGAGTAAGACAAGACGAGCGTTTGACATTAAAAAGTATATAAATTGTATTATTTTTATGAAAATAACCGATCGTTA
>JAHKKF010533051.1:3459-15043 GCA_019740295.1 Labeo calbasu
ACACACACACAGACACACACACAGACACACACACAGACACACACACAGACACACACACAGACACACACACAGACACACACACACTCAGGGTCTTTGTTTGTGGTTGAGCTGAAGTCAAATCTCCATTTAGAGCTTTACTGCCTCAGGTAACAAACCATCCTTCCTCTGTCCACACTGGCTCCCTTTGGTCTGAGCGCTCAAATACCAAACACACACACACACACACACACACACACACGCAGACACAGAGTGGCGTTTTCAGAGTACGCGGGCAAAGTTTTTCCATTTAAGGAGACTCAGCTTTTTAAACAGTCACTTTGTACATCAAACGAACAAAAAAACACAGCAGAAAGTGTCTGGACATCTAATGGAATCACACACACACACACACACAGACGAGAGTCACTCAGCAGTCTGGAGAAGTTAATGATTATTTCTGTCTGTCTCCACACACACACACACACACACACACACACACACACTGGAGGGAAGTCGGTGTTTTTATTGATCGTCTCTCGTCTGGCTGAGGTTCACGGGAGGCGACGGCCTCTTTTACGACCAGCCGGCGCTCTTATCCGCTGACGGCGTGCGGACGTGAATCGAGCGAGCGGCACGCCTGCTGGAGGACACGCCGTGAGGTCAGGGGTCAGAGGTCAGGGGCCTAAACCTAAACCGATGATGACGACTGCACATGATGACGTTCAACACGGGTTATGCGAACCCTTCAGACGGCACAAACACAAGCATGCAAGAACACAGATGCAAAAAATTTGACTTTACTGATAAAAGAGGTTTGCTGTGTTTCTTTGATGGGCTGCACAATTTTGTGATTATATAACAATATGGCTATAAACAATAATACTTATTTTCATCACAATTATAATTATTATTAGTGCATAAAAATATTAAAATAAACATTATTATTGTAAATATTTCACTGTTAAATAAAATAAGCATTTAAAAAATATATAATTAACTATTACAATTATTATTATTAATAAAAATATTAAACAAAATTGGAAACATTACTATTATATTTTTTTCCACTGTAAAATAAAAAATGTAGTTAAAAATAATTATTATTATTGTAATTACTAAATTAAGTATTAATAAAAAATAAATAAAAATTAAACTTAAAATAAAAATGTAAGTATTTAAAACATTATTATTATTATTATTGGTTTTAAGATTATTATTACTAAATAAAAATATTTAACAAAATAAGAAACATTACTACTGTAAACTGTTACTGGTAAGAATAAAATATTGTTATTGCGATTATTATTATTATTATTATTTATTTTATAAAAAAAATATTACAAGAATCACTATTGTAATATTTCACTGTAAATAGCAAAAATTATTATTTATTAAGATTATGATTATTACATTACTATTGTAACATTTAGCTGGAAAATGACATTTAAGAAAAGTATTTTTAAAAATATTATTGTGATTATTATTACTAAACGAAAATAATAAACCAAATAAGAAATGTTACTACTGTAATATTTCCACTGTAAAATACAAATGGTGTATTTAAGACAAAAAAATATGATTATTATTGGTTATTATTACTATTACAACTACATAAAAATAAAAATATAAACTATTATTATACAGTTTCACTGTAAAATGAACATTTAAGAACAACAATAACTTTATTTTACAGTACAACTGTAATTATTGTAACAATTGTAACAAAAGTATTATACTTATATTTAACATTTATTTACTAATATTTAAATCTGCAGCTAGCTATAGAAGCAGGCCGTTCACACCACAGCGCCTACAAAGTGCGTAGCAAGAAGCGTTAGCATTCCCATTCGTGTGCAGACGAAACGACTGCACAAAACTGGCAGACGTTTGGGATTCGTCATGCAAAATACCAACTAAACAAACAAACCCGGAGGCAAGTTCTCTGATGTGTGTGTGTCAGTTACGGCTCTATAAATATTATCTTTTTCCTCGGGCGTCGTTATCATAACAACAATCTCACACGCGCTCGACCGAGAGACACACAGACGGACGGACGGACGGACGGACAAATGTTTGGCAGCTTCTTTGTTTGGGAGTCAATAAAGGAAACTGGCAATTAGACTGAGAGCCATTACATAACACACACACACACACAGAGTCAGGAAAACCTGCAACACACAGGAAATACTTCACGTCGTCCTCCATTGTGCACTAATACGTGGATCAGACGGCTCGGGTTTTACAACGTACAGGTCGTATACTGTACGCTCGCTGTGGGAGCGTCAGGCCAAAGGAAGCGGTTTATGACATCATGTTGATTATGAGGTCAAAGGTCAGCAGTTTAACTCTCTCCACCAATAAAAAGTCACAGTGCTATTGACTGAATCTGGTGTCACAACTATGATTTCATGAGAGCTGATATGACGATCATCGGAATAACGAGCCATTGTTCTGAATTCAGGATGTTAACAATCAGTGTGAGAACCAGATCCTTGTGATTGTGTGCGTATGTGTGTGTGTGCGCACATCGGGAGTTTTCAATCTTTGAAACACCCAAATGTGATCAAATATTATTTTGAATACATTTAGCTTCTATTAAGCTACATTATTATGTTGTTTTTCTACTCAGTACTGTATTACTTATTTTAATCAAAGTTCTTTTTAATTATTTTATTCAATTATTTTACTATTTTGTAAACTTTTTTTAAAATCATTTTCATTAAATATTTTTGTTATTATTCATTTTTTTATTTATGTCCGTTTTTATTTATTATAATCTAGTTTTATTTTATTTTATTTATTTTAATAATTTAATTGGCTTGCATAGATTCCACAGACCCCTACATATGGTCAAATATTACTTTAATAGTACTGAACAGTTTTACTTATTTAAATTTTTTTTTTTTATTCAGTTTTTAACTATTTTATACACATTTGTATTTATTCTAATATTTTTCTTATATTAATCAGATTATTATTTATTTATTTTAATTATCTTTGTTGAATCTTTTTTATTATTTATTCTATTTTGTATAACCTAATTTTTAAATGTATTATATTTAAATTATTATTTATTGTATTCTATTTTTATTTATTGTTTTTTTTCTAATGTTTATTTATCTTAATCTAATTGTTATTATTTTATCTTAATTTGCATTTATTTGTATTTATTTTAAATTAATTTGTATTTATTTTATTCTATTTTTAGTTATTTATTTTAATTCAATATTTTTTTTATTTTTGTTTTCGTCAATTTTATTTAAGCTAATTTTAATGTATTTATGTTCTTTTTTTTAATTTATTTTATACGATTTGTATTTATTTTTTAAAATTCTTTTTATTTTAGCCTAATGTTTATGTATTTACTTTAGTATGTTTTTTATTTATTTTATTTTGTTTATTTTAATCTTATTCATTTTATATAAATATTTACTCTATTCTATTTTTTTAATCTCTACTTGTTTTCCAAATTCTTGTTTTAGTCATTTTTTTATTTTTCATTTTTTTATTTTAAGCTAATTTTTAATTATTTTTTATATTATTGTTTTTGTGTCTTGTTCATTTAATATTTATTATTTAATTGAATTTAATATTATTTAATTATTTTCACGTTTTCACACTATACATACACGTTGTTATTTTTGTACAACTTTTTTTTTTTTTGCTTCCAGACCCTAATTTAGACAACCAGTCAAGCCCATCGAGCGGAGACGCCCGCATTGTTGTTTTATTCTCGTTTAGACGGTAAATAATTATAATGTGATGTTCAATTGTTCATCGCAATCAAGCAGCCAGTCTGACCGGATACGGTGAAAGACTTTGTGAATGAAGGGATCACGTGTGTGCGTGAGAAAACATCCCGTCTGTCTGTGTGTTTAGTTAAGCGATTAGATTGCGGTTTAAAAAAATGTTTGTGGCTGAGGTGTCTGGATCCTGAGGGCGTCCGTACTGACTTTATTCTTCTGTGTTCCTCTTCTACCCTTGTTTTGAAATGGATGAAGAACCAAAGTCAAATTCCAAGCTTGATGGAAGAGGAAGCGGCCGGTAACGAGCGAAAAGCACAACAAAGCGCTCACAGTTCAAAACATGTCGTCAATGAAGTCGCTCTGGACGTTCAAGTAGCTGCTTTGTGTCATTTTCTCGTAATGTTTTCTTTCCGCTCGGCGGAGGCGCCCGGGAGGCCCTACCCAAGACTCAAGGCTTTTTCCTCCGAGGCATGATGTCATTTCCTGTGCTGCCCTTTCCTCCTCGGCTAACCCAAACAACCCTGGAATGAGGCGCGCGGTTGTCACGGTAACAACGTTTAGGCCCCTTAAGGGGGGGGGATTACAGTCGTCGAGGGCCCTACGGACATTCACGGGGCGTTTAGAAAAGTCTGATTGGGGATCGGCCGAAATATAACCGGATGACATTCTTCCCAAATCAAGTCATTTTTGTCCACATAGAAAACTATAATGTTTAATATGTTTAATAAGGTAATAAGTTAAAATAAGGTACTCAACTTTATCTAAAACTAGTAGAGTAGCCAAGCAAGTGCATCTAAAAATATGAAGTGTTTTAGTTTTAAACTATATTCTGACATAAAAAAAGATTTAAGCTGAAGTTCTAAAATTTAAATTTTAAATTTTAAACTTAAATTAGAATGTTGCCTTGGCAACTCTCTGACATTCAAAAAAAAAAAAAAAAAGATTTAAGCTGAAGTACTAAAATTTAAATTTAAATATTTAAATTTAAATTTAAATTAAAATGTTGGCTTGGCAACTGACATTAAATAGGTTTAAGTTGAAGTACTAAAATTTAAATTTAAATTTAAAAATGTAAACCTAAATTAGAATGTTGGCAGCTAAATAAAATAAGTTTGTTAAAGTATTAAAAGATATATTTAAATATATTACAAAACTAAACCTAAAAAAGATGAAAAGATCACAATAATTTAAACTTGGTTATATTTCAAATAAAATAAATGTTTAAAAAAAAAAATAAAGAGTAAAAAATAAAATAAGCCAAAAAAACTACCCGACGTAAAAATCTTTTAGAACGTTGCCAAAGATTAATAAATGCTGTCAAAAATACATATTTTACCCTGGACAACAAAACCAGTCATAAGGGTCAATAAATTAATAAATAAATTGAATAAATTAACTTTCCATTGATGTTTGGTTTGTTAGGATAGAACAACTATTTGAACATCTGAAATCTCTAAATAGTGAGAAAATCACCTTTAAAGTTGTCTAAATGACGTTCTTAGCAATGCATATTACTAATCAAAAACTATGTTTTGATATATTTGCGATAGGAAATACAAAAATTATCTTCATGTATTTTTGGCTATTGCTACAAATATACTTGTGCTACGTAAGACTGGTTTTGTGGTCCAGGGTCACATATATATTACTCACTGTTAGTTAATGTTAAATAATGTATCTTTATCTGTCTGTCAGCACAGGAAGTCTCTCCGTCATATTAAGGTTAACTCTTAATTCAACCTAACCAGGACAAACAGTGCTCAGACTCTCATCCAATAATCCAAACACACACACGGTTGAAGCATGTTACATAGCGTCTCCAGATCTCTCTACCTGTCTGTCTCTGATGTCTAGAGCAGCAAATCGAGTGAATTAGGAGGTCAGAGAGACGCTTTCATTGGGAGTGTGCTTCCTGTGTGCCCGACTTTTCTTCCTCTGTCTCAAACTTTTCCTCCTCCCCCCTCATCGCTCCTTCCCTCTCTGAGCTCCATTCAGTCATTTCAGCAGGAAAAACACACCTCTGAACGAAAGCGGGACGCAATCACGGTCAAAAATGTAAATGGAGTCGGGAGGAGGCGTTTGCTCGGGATTGAAGCGCTCCATCTTTCATCCCACACACACACACAAACAAGAAACATAAAACAAATGCCGATGGAGGCCAGCGAAGGGGAGACACACGCACACACATATGCAGAAAGCTGTACTTTAACATGTGTTTATGTAAAGCTTCCATCATTTAGCTGTTCTTATCTGAAAACCCATCTAAAGACCCTTCACACACACACGCACACACTCACTCCGCCCAGCGCTGAATTAAACACCATCATAAAAACTCTTTAAAGTCGCTGTAATGAGAACCATCTGTACGCAGGAACCCGGCCTAAACCAAACCAAACTCTCTCTAACTCTCGCAGGGTCTCTCGTAAACACAATCGCCGCCGTTTGCGTGCGTTCAGAGCTCAGGACGGGACGACTGACCAGGTTTAGTCTACTAAATGACAGCAGATCATCACCAACACACGCAATTTACCCATGTTTAGATTGTGCAAAGTCAACATGAAACCACTGCTGGTATTGTAAACTAAAATGAAACTATTAAAAATTTAAATAAAATATAATATTAGATTAAAAACTTGGCACCTAACTGAAATAAACAAGTTAACACAAAATCAGCGTTGTTATTGTTAATTAAAATATAACTATTAAAAATAATAAAATAAAACAAAATAAAACATTAGATTAAAAACCTGGAAACTAAATTTAATTTAAATTTTCTAATGTTCATTTATTGCTTTTGTCATTTTGATTCATGTACATTAATATAAATGACAAAAAATAAATAAATTAGAAATGCTGCCCTGACAATTAAATGAAATAAAATTAGTTTAAGCTGAAGCACTAAAATTACAAATAAATAAATAAATAAATACAGAAACTAATAAAAATGACAAAAGCACTAAAACTGAAAAATAAACCCTAATTCCAACTGTTATTAAATAGTAAAACAACATAAACAGCATGCATTTATTTCTTTTCTGTACCAGAATGTGTTTCAGATCAAACAGATTTGATTGATTTAGATTGGTAAAACAATACCTGCATAGCCAGATGACTATTATCATCCTATAGACTGCATGGCCTTGCAGACATCAGTGGATCAGGAAAGTATTTTTAGGTGCAGAGGAAGTTACAACATTTTGATGAAAGATTACAAAGACAAATGGCTGTTCTTTGGAATAATGTGTACGATAAGATCAGGAATGTGCAGTAAGGAAGTAAATTTGGCCCATTTTGATTTCATGTTGACTTTAGCGCTCGTTTCTGTGCTGTTTGCTACCTTTACAAGACAATACAAGAAACAAATCTCCAACTCTCTCTTCCAGCTCTGTTTAGGATTCAACAAATCAGCAAAGACAGGTTCGAAGGATGGTCTTGAGCTCTTACCTGAAAACCCCATAGGGGCCGAATACGCCGTTCCTCCAGTTTCAGTGGAAGCAGGCACAGAACCTGGAGAATCTGCGGAGAAACAGAGTGACAGCTGTCAATCACACAGTTATAAGACCCGCCCAGCTCTTAGGACAAAAAAACCCCACATCGGCCTCATTTTTGTGTCAAATCGTTTGAATCCAGCGGATGCTCATTTTCCTACTCCTACTTTTCTGTCAAAATAAATAAAGCGTTTCTGAGGCTGAAACCTGTGCCAAGAAAGCTAGCGGTGGTTTGCGAGCACTCTAATAGGAATACACTGTTTAGCAGGATATACTCCATCAAGCCCAAAACAACGAGCTAGTCAGGAAATAGCAGCAGCCTTGAAAACCGTGTACAGTAAATTTTCTAATTGGCGTGCGAGCAGACAGGAAAAACACCCTGTCGCTCCCTCTTTCATGTTAACCCTTTAATAAACGGGGTTAGAATATTGCCTCCATATGTTCAGAGCTAACGTCAGTTTCCTGGAGTTACTGTGATCAAACAACTGCAGGAGAAAGTACGTCAGTCACAATAAAAGCTGAACGTCTGCCAACGAGGATCTTTTAAGATCTACCGTGGTACCTACCATGGTAATTTATGCTAAAGATTATCACAGATCTGATTCAGAACAGTTTAGCTAGCACACGGTTTATGCTAACAAAGACAAGAAGCCAAAACCTTTAGGTTTCTAAAGGAACAAGCTAATGCTAACTTATAGTACTTTTCCAAATTCCAAGCTTGGGATTATAAAATTGCCTCAAAAGTTAGCATTAACCTTTTTTAATTAGATTTCTCATCAAATTAGCTTGGCACTAATTTGGAGTTTAACAGTAAATAATCCATATAATTCAACATCTTTACACAAACTAGCATGTCAGACACAAAGAAACAACTCCAAATGCAGATCATTTAAGAACTAGATAGGTGATTTATGCTAAATATTATCATAAATCTGATTCAGAGCAGTTTAGCTAACACCTTTTTTATGCTAACAAAGATAAAAAGCCAAAAACTACAGGTTTGTAAAGAAACAGGCTAATGCTAACTTAAAGTACTTTTCCAAAAACACCTCAAAAGTTAGCATTAGCCTTAATATCTTTAACAAGATTTCTCATCTAATTAGCTTTTGCCCAAGGCACTGACTGAAATTGTTGTTAAACGTGAATCTTTTCCATGTAAATAACATGAACTGGCATGCTAAACTCAATAAAAGTGTTTCCTAAAACAGATCAAGAACTAGTTACATGGCGATAGGCTAATGCTAATCTGAAGTACTTTTCCAAACCCCATGCTTGGGATTTCAAAAACACCTCAAAAGTTAGCATTAGCCTTACTATCTTTAACAAGACTTCTCATCTAATTAGCTTTTGCTATGTTTGCTAAATAGTACTGACTGAAATTGTGGTTAAACATGAATCACTTCCTAGTAAATAATCCATTTCAATGTTTTTACATGAACTAGCATGCTAAACACAATGAACCGTTTCCTAAATTAAACCGATCAAGAACTATTGACATGGTGATTTGTGGAAAATATAATCATAAATCTGATTCTGAGCAGTTTAGCTAACAAAGAAAATAAGTCAGAAACAAGTTTAAATGGCAAAAATAACATGCTATCAACTTTGTGAGGTACTTTACAACAACTTAGCACTAGCATTAGCCTGTTTTACCACATTTAACAAGAGTTCTCATCAAATTAGCATTGTTTAGATGTCTAGGCTAGGTTTTGCTAAAAAACTGACTACATTTCATGAACTAGCGTCATGACAATATTTTAGCATTGTGAATCCCAACACAAAGGAAGGTATTTCTTACTTTGTGTTGGGATTTACAACTACAGTAAGGTAATTATAAAATAAAATAAAATAAAATAAAATAAAAAATTTTAACCTAAAAACAATCAATATTAAACATTTACTAAAAAGTTAAAATATTTTATGTGTTTACTTTCAGGTCATGTTACCTTTCACCAATATCAAAAAAGCCTGTGAATCCCTGCTCTAGGCTAATTTCCACTGTCATAAGATATTTCTTTGATTTACCATGAGTTTTTGGACATGTACCATGTTGACATCCAACCACGTGTAAGGATGATGAATTTTTAAGTTCACCATTAGAGGATATTTCCGAAAATTAGCCAATTTGTGTGTGTGAACTGTGAAATGGTGTCACTTTCGGAAGCAACTTCAGGAGTTGGACACTTTCCCTGAGCTGTGGTCAGTCTAATGAGACACACGGTCAAACCTGAACCCGACCACAAAGAGAGAGAGCGAGCGAGGAAAAGATGTGGGATCAAGCAGCAGCTTCAAACACGCTATGATTCATTTTCCAGGAGTTTAAAACTGTCCATCTTGGACCATTCGCTCCATAACAAGCAAGTTTCTCACAATAACCAAACTAAAACGTTAAGAGACCAAGACGTCTTCAAGTCTCAGATCAGACGACAGCCACACACAAAAGCATTTGCAAGCCACTAGTCCTTGGCGAAACTTTGCTTTCTTTGTCATTACAAGTGTGAACGTTTGTGTCGAAGAGCTTATAATGATTGATATGCAAATTCGCTCGCGTCAACGGCCTCTTCGTCGCACCTAGCCGCGAACCACGCGTGAACGTGTGACGGTTGTCCTAAAGCACTGACAGACTGTCTCCCTCCTGACGTTATCAACACACACATACACACTCGAACAAGCGACGAATAACTTCCTCCCAGCGTTCAGCGTCACTCTCTCTTTCAGTCGGAGAAAATCGCCAGTCTTCTATTGTTCCCTGTCTCGCGTCCAAGAGCCCAACGCAGCTAATGGAAGTGTGTGTGTGTGTGTCCTCACAGGAAATGTCCTCCCCAAACTGGCTTTCCTGTCCTCCACCACGGCGCCTTTTCTCGTTCACATTCTTGCTTTCTCTCTCAGTCGCTCCGAAACCCCAAACTGATTCATAAAAGAAGAATGACTCAATGAGCGAGAGCCAATGTCAGTCAGCGTAGAGTCGTTCCCACACACATACACAAAAACTATAAACATTATCGAGACGCACAAATTTGGGCTAAAAGAAACGATTTCGAAACAGGCACTCGGATGAATTTCTCAATGCGTAAGTGATACTGTTTAACTGAGCAGTTTTGGCCGGGAGCGAGAAGGATCTTTACGGGGCCGATCGGCAGGAAACCTCATCCGGGACGCTGCCAAACACAACACGCTTATCTGAAGCGAATATACAGGACATGCTTAGGAGCCTATGGGTAGAGAGAAAGCAAACGCTCAGAGGAAAGACGCAAAGCGACACTCCCAAAACCTCAGATTAATTCGGCAGATAAATCAGCTCCCTCAGCTTTTCCTTTATGTGATCCACGTTTCCGAACTCCTCGTCTTCTCCCCTCGCAAACATCCAGAACGCAGCCAAACATTCAGACGACTGGCGACATCATAACGTCTGTTACACAGTGCCATTTATGCATTTACTCCAATTACTAGTACTTTGGAGTTAAAAGCAAAGTCGAAGTGCTATTTAAGTATGGTAATCATTCAGTACTATGGTAGATACACTAAAGTATAGCTATATGAAATCATGCCACAAAATGATTACTGTCTTCATATACCACATTATTACCACGGTACAACGTCTAAACAACCTAGCAAGCGTACTAAGATTACAAAACAGTATGATTACATATAGCAGGGTACTAGTATTTACGTGGTAAAAACACTATTGTAAATGTCCAAAACGTCACTGCAAATGATTTTTAAAGACTCCACGTCAGCTTAAACTTAAGATGAAACTTAAACATACCAGGCGCTTTAGGAAAATTGATGAGATGGTATTTAAATGGTCAAAATACCATGGTATTACTATAGTAAATGTGCAAAAACCTCAACTAATAAGTCAAATTGAACTTTTTGAAGACTTCACATTTTCTTAAATTTAAGATGAAACTTAAACATACCAGGCGGTTTAAGAAAATTGATGAGAGGGTATTTAAATGGTCAGAATACCATGGTATTACTATAGTAAATGTGCAAAAAACGTCCATTGCAAGCCATTTTTAACTCAAACAAAACTTTTTAAAGACTGCAAATCTTCTTAAACTTAAGATGAAACTTAAACATACCAGGTGGTTTAAGAAAATTGATGAGATGGTATTTAAATGGTCAGAATACCATGGTATTACTATAGTAAATGTGCAAAAACCTCAACTAATAAGTCAAATTGAACTTTTTGAAGACTTCACATCTTCTTAAATTTAAGATGAAACTTAAACATACCAAGTTGTTTAATGAAATTGATGAGATGGTAATTAAATGCTCAGAATACCATGGTATTACTATAGTAAATGTGCAAAAACGTCCATTGCAAGCCATTTTTAACTCAAACAAAACTTTTTAAAGACTGCAAAT
>JAHKKF010533051.1:15093-30666 GCA_019740295.1 Labeo calbasu
CAGAATTCCATGGTATTACAACAGTAAATGTGCAAAAAACTTAATTGCAAGCTATTTGCAAGTCAAATTACACTTCTTGAAGCATACAATTTGGATTAAATTTAAGACGAATCTTCAGCTTACAAGGTGGTTTAAGAAAATCTAAGAGATGGTATTTAAATGGTAAGAATACCATAGTATTACTATAGCAAATGTGCAAAAAACTTAATTGCAAGCTATTTGTAAGTCGCATTTTACTTTTTGAAGACTTCACATTTGTTTAAATTTAAGATGAATCTTCAGCTTACAAGGTGGTTAAAGAAAATTTAAGAGATGGGTGGGAATGCCATGGTATTACCACAGTAAATGTGCAAAAAAATTAAACTGCAAGCAGTTTTTAAGTCAAACTGAACTTTTTAAGATTGCAAAACTGCTCAATTTAAGTTGAAACTTCAACTTTTAAGATGGTTTAAGAAAATCAGATGGTATGGTGTTTAAATGATGAGAACACCATGGTATTACCATAGTAAACATGCAATAAAACGTCACTGCAAACAACTTCAAACTTTTGAAAGACTCCACATCTGCTTAAATTTAAGATGAAACTTCAACTTACCAGGTGGTTTAAGAAAATCGGTGGGATATCTTGAGTACGGGGGTGGGGGGGATTCTGGAAGAGAAGAAAGAGAGAGAGAGAGAGGCCGTGAGTGGAGATGTGGGCTGATGATAAGGCCTGGCATTCTCTGGGAAAAGTGTTTGTGTAGTGCTGAGGGTTACAGGCAGGACAGCTCTGATAAACACACGGCCGCCTGGCGCCAGACTCCACACACACACACACGCACGCACGCACACACACACACACAGATCACTGCAAACTAACTTCACTGAACACTGGGGCCTCCGGCGGGTTTCACATGAACAACCACAGACTGGAGGTCCAGCCGAAAAGTCTGTTGCATTTGTCCACATGGAAACACAACATTTATCACTGTACAAGAATAATAATTAGAATCAGTAGCTGACGCTTATTTGATAAAACAGTTGGCTGAGCTATTGAAAAGCTACAAAGCAGAGCGCATATGTAAAAATGTGCTTCTGTCAGATAGATTTCTTATATTCAAGTGTAGACTACACTGCAGAGATCATATATTTAACAGCATTTTTAGTATTAGTAAGCTACTGTATGAGCAAAGATACAGTTTATATTTGATCTTCTGCACATATGAGTCAAAAGATGTTTAGTTGAAACACATGCACCATATGAAACATTTACAACAGCCAGAATAATTTTAGTTCAAATCCCCTATATTCTTTCTCCTCTATTCTGTTCTAAGAACTGAGCTGTAATTAAATGCCACAAAACGCCACTGTTGTATGAATGTTATTATAGTCCTACACGGGCACTCTATACTTGTTCTTCTGTATAGAAGAGCCAGAATAAGCCTCCGTATGTTTTTCACCGACTATAATAACGCGTAGGAGCGAAAGCCCACAGATTTAGCACATCATTTCCCAAAATACGTGAGAGGAGAGAGGTTCGTACCGAGCTCGCACAGTCTGCTCATATGATGCGGGTTGCAGCACACGAGCTCCGGGTTGATTTTCCCGTAAGATTCACAGCACGAAAGTCTCTTTAATTCCGAGGAATGCCGGAGGTCCGGCCACCGGAACACCTTGTAGAGCAGCAGCGGCAGCGGGTACGACTGTTGACCCAGCCTGGCGTCCACTTTGCCGGGCAAGAGGAGGCAGGGGCTCCGCGCTCCCCCGCGGGACTCGACCGCCTGCAAGAGCACCTCCAGCTGCTTCTCCTTGATCTTCTTCAGGATCGAGTACGTCAGCGCTTTCAGTTCGGCCTCGGTGCCGGGGTTCGGCTTGCTGGCGCCCGGTTTCCCGAGGCAGCAGCCCGCGGTGGTGCCGCCGCCGCCACCGCGCGTACCGGTGTCCGCGTCCCCTTCGCCCTCCACGGGCGCTCGGCTCCTCCAGAGTCGCCGGACGAGCCCCGATCGTTTGGTCCTGAACATGCGGGACGACAAGAGGGTTCCCCGGCTACAAAACGGCCATTTTGTCCGCAAGTCATGAAGATCCGGAGGTCCGAATCCACAGGCGCAGAGCAGACGGCGGAGAAACGGCGAGCAGGAGAAGCGTACGCGATCCGTTTCATACGCCAGACTTTAATATTTCACCAGACGAACCGACACGGAATCCAAAAACGAAAAGCTTGAAGCGACTGTCTGGGCTGCTGGGAACGATCTCGGATGTCAGTGCGCAATCATCGGAACGAGTTCGGTCTTAATCCACAGCGGTCGTTCGGAATCGGGATTATTAATCTTCCGTTTTCTTCGTTTGACATCAAATCTGCAGCTCGGTTCGAACTGACACCAGCCGATAAATCCACATCAGACCCCGCTGAAGAAAACCTCTCGCGTTCCCCGACGGCTATTCACACGGCGCGATAATGTAACGCTCGAAATATCCACAAATATCCGTCTCCAGATCACAAAATATGCGGGAAGTTTCCGAGTCGTGCGAGACGCGAGCGAGTCGATGAAGAACTAAAGGACTGAGAACGAGATGAAGATCAGACGCCTGTGTGTCTCTCCCTCTCTCTAGCTCGGTCGGTCTGTGCGTGTATGTGTGTGCGTCGCTGTCTCCGTGTCTCTCATTGGCGCGTCGGGGGTCATGTGATTGTCTAGACACCCTGTCGCTTTAAAAAAAAAAAAAGAACAGGCAGGAAAAAGTGATTGTGTTGCGCAAACATAAAACAAAGTAACATGTACCATCAGACTGACACATCGGACGCTGAGTTTATAAAGTTACAGTGTAACAGATGGAATTAGAATCGTATGTTTGTGCTGTTGTGCTATGATGTCTCATTTAAGGAAACACACACACACAAACACTGGCGCCAGGCGCACAGGTAAGTTCACATTAAGAATGAACCACACACACACACACACACAAACACACACCAAAAACACGCACACAAACTCAACAACTATTTATGATGCAATCACTACATTTAAGTTGTGAAATTTGCATACAAATGTAATTAACATTTATAATATATATTATATACATGTTGGAACAAAATAGTTTTAATACATTATTTTTTCTTATTTTTTTATTAAAATAACTTGCTAACTAATTTTTAAAATAGAAAATGATTGAAATAAAATAATGCACTATTATTACTAGATAGAAAATGCTATATATATATTATATATATATATATATATATATATATATATATATATATTGTGTTGTTTATTGTTATACACATATTTATAATATATGTGATATATTAGACATTGGAACAAAAGAGTTTAAAATTCTTTTATTAATAATAATTTACTATTGTTGTTATACTATATTATATTCCATTAATTATTAATACATATTATTATATTATAATAATATAAAACATTATAACAGTACAATTATTATATTTCACAACGAATCAACATTTATAACATACATAGTTAGATTTTGGAACAAAATATTTTAATACATTACTTTTCTTATTTATAAAATAAATAATATTAATATTACTAAAATAAATTACTAAATAATTGTTATTAATAGTAAATAATTAAAATAATGCACTGTTATTATGAGACATTATAGTTCATTTTTAACAATTATTATATATAATACCGTATTTTATTATTTTATTTATTTCTTTATTTATTATTAAAATTCTTTTAATAATAATAATAATAATTCACTACTTACTACTGTTGTTATACTATATAATAATCTATTAATTATTAATAAATATTATTATATAATAACGCAAAACCTTATAATAATACAAATATAATTATATTATATAATGAATTAACATTTAGAATATATATTATATATTTAGATTTTGGAACAAAATAGTTTTAATACATTATTTGTCTTTTTAATTTTATTAAAATAATTAAAATAAAATAATGCATTATTATTACTATATAATACCATATTTAATTATTTCATTTATTGTAATACACATATTTATATTTTGACATTAGAACAAATTAGTTTAAAAGTTCTTTAAATAATAATACTAATAATAAACTATTTACTATGGCTTTTATACCATATTATAATACGTTAATTATTAATAATTATTATATAATAATATATACATTATAATAATACAATTATTATTATATTATATAATAATATAAAATTTATAATTATTATTATTACTACATTAGCAGCGTTTGTGAATGGGTGAACATACCTGTCTGTATACAAGAACACATGAACTGCTGCCGCCTACTGGTGAGAAATATACCACAATGTCAAACTACACACACACACACACACACACACAGTGACTGAAAGAGTCAGTAACGGTAATAAAAACATATTTGTGAGGATGTGCAGAGTTTTGGTGCATCAGATGAGTCACTGTTCTCGCACACACTGACGCTTCAATCTCATAAACAGCTCGACAGCATTTGTGTCTGTCCTCTGTCATTAACTGGATGTTCCTTTCAAACCCTGAACCGTTTCGCGGGGATTTCAGCGGAATGAAAGGGGTCGCGCCCTCTGATCAATGGACGACACAATGGCGCGCGCCGGGTGACCGCAGGGTGACAGACGGGCTGCGCGCGCGGACGCTGTCTGGCCGCATGTCACAATGACTGGAATGACGCAATCGGGGGTGAGCAGACCTGTGTGGCCCCCATGAACGTGAATCCATCTCCGTGTGATAATGTTTGATCAAATAAGTGACAAAATAACCTGAAATAAACAGCTTCAGACCTCACTATCACATCCATAATAGATAGAAGAAGAGAGAGAGAGAGACCGCAGAGCACAAAGGTAGTCAGGCAAACATCCTGCGTCAGGTACTTTTCAGTTTTGGCAACACTGACTGACCTGTGAGGGAAAGACATTCATGACTTCAGGCACAAAACAGCTATTTATTTATCAAACACGGACTGATAGATCAGCAAGAAACTGCTGAAGCTCAGATGTGGATGGTGATATGATGGAGAAGAGTTCTGCCTGCGTCACTAATAAATGAGCAGATCTCACAGATGTCACGTTTCATGTAGAAACACCTAAAAACAGCCTACATATTCGCTATAAACTGTAGATCCAGCATGTGCTGACATCTGGCTGATGTGAACCTCTTCACACTCAAGCAGATCAACTGACTGGTAGAAACCCAAACAACAGACCACAGGAAGCTGACCCCATTGATGAGGTCAAAGGTCACGCTGTTAGAGCGGAACGATGGCAGACCATGAAGAGATAGAGAATGCAGACTATAAACAAACACCATCTATCTATCTATCTATCTGAGTGTTTTTTAATTTTGTTTCAGTGGTAGTTATGAGTTCTTTGAATTTGAAGTTCTGAGCAATTTTTATTTTTTTACGACAGTTCAGAGCGATTTTTTTCAGAGATAGTTCTGAGTGCTTTTAATTATTTTAGCGACAACTCTGAACGCTTTAAATTTTTTTAATGATAGTTCTGAGCGATTTTCATTATTTTAGCGATAGTTCTGAGCGATGTTAACTATTTTAGGAACAGTTCTGAGCGCTTTTAATTTTTTTAATGATAGTTCTGAGCAATTTTAATAATTTTAATGATAGTTCTGAGCGATTTTAATTATTTTAGCGATATTTCTGAGCGATGTTAACTATTTTAGGAACAGTTCTGAGCGCTTTTAATTTTTTTAATGATAGTTCTGAGTGATTTTAATTATTTTAATGATAGTTCTAAGTGATTTTAATTATTTTAACGATAGTTCTGAGTGATTTTCATTATTTTAGCGATAGTTCTGAGCGATGTTAACTATTTTAGGAACAGTTCTGAGCGCTTTTAATTTTTTTAATAGTTCTGAGCGATTTTAATTATTTTAATGATAGTTCTGAGCGATTTTAATTATTTTAACGATAGTTCTGAGCGATTTTAATTATTTTAGCGATATTTCTGAGCGATGTTAATTATTTTAGGAATAGTTCTGAGCGCTTTTAATTTTTTTAATGATAGTTCTGAGCGATTTTAATTATTTTAATGATAGTTCTGAGCGATTTTAATTATTTTAGCGATAGTTCTGAGCGACTTTAATTATTTTAGGGATAGTTCTGAGTGATTTTAATTATTTTAGGAATAGTTCTGAGCGCTTTTAATTTTTTTAATGATAGTTATAAGTGATTTTAATTATTTTAGGAATAGTTCTGAGCACTTCTAATTTTTTTAACAATAGTTCTGAGCAATCTGAAATATTTTAGCGATAGCCCTGAGCAATTTTAATTTTTTTAATGATAGTTCTGAGCGATTTTATTTATTTTAGCAATAGTTCTAAGCAATTTTAATGATAGTTCTGAGCGATTTTTATTTATTTTAGCGATAGTTCTGAGCAATTTTAATTATTTTAATGATAGTTCTGAGCGATTTTTATTTATTTTAGCGATAGTTCTGAGCAATTTTAATTATTTTAGCAATAGTTCTGAGCGATTTTAATTATTTTAATGATAGTTCTGTGCGATTTTTATTTATTTTAACGATAGTTCTGAGCAATTTTAATTATTTTAGCAATAGTTCTGAACGATTTTAATTATTTTAATGATAGTTCTGAGCGATTTTTATTTATTTTAGCAATAGTTCTGAGCAATTTTAATTATTTTAGCAATAGTTCTGAGCAAATACAATTTTTTTGTGACAGTTATTAGCAATTTAAATTTTTTAACAATAGTTCTGAGCAATTTTTATTATTTTAACAATAGTTCTGATCGATTGAAGTTTTTTTGCGACTATTATTAGCGATTTTAATTATTTTAGCAATAGTTCTAAACGATTTTTATATTTTTTAGCAATAGTGCTGAGCAATTTTTATTATTTTAATGATAGTTCTGAGTGATTTTAATTATTTTAGCGATATTTCTGAAAAAAAATCTCTCAAAACTTACCACTTTAAAAAAAAAAAATCCTTAGAACTGTTGTTTAAAAATCGAACACATTAGCAGATGCATAGCAGTATTCTTAAATCTGTTCAGAACACCTTAGCACCCCATAGCAACAATTTGAAAATGGCTCAAAACACCTGCATAGCAATGGTTGTCGACCAAAGTGAACAGCACAGCTTATAAATGTAGTTGAGGTTTAGTTTTTCCAAATCAGTGCGTTCTCTAGTTGATCTTTGTTAACTGATCCAGCGTGAGCTCTGGTGTCGTGCAGGAAGCAGTGGAGTGAATGGACGGCCCAAAGTTTAACAGAGCGATCGAATGTCATATCAGACCGGTGAAGTGAGGTCTCGAGTTCAGCTGACGGTCATAAAGCAGTTCCAGCTTTTACAGTGGCATCCATTGAGAGATGAGAGGCAGAGCGGGCATATGGCGTCCCATCTGGGGCTCGTGTCCCGTTCGATTCATTCACAGGAGCCGGTCTGTGTCGAACGCTAAACGAGACGCCACCGGCCGCACAAACTCTCCTGCTGTTGTGTTTCCTTTTACATGTCAGTCTGTCCATCAAATCTCTCAATGATGTGATTCATCTGCTCTGGTTCCATCCGTTTGGCTTTCACGTGGAGTAAACGTCCTCCTCTGCTTCTCTAAATCTCTTTTCTGTCGATATAGGGTCCGCGTCGGCCCTTATAGCGACTCCATTAGCCGTGGTTTCATGTAGTTTGTGTTCTTCTATAGCGCAGGGTAATTATATGAGGTAATTACATGCATTTTGAGAGGTTGAACACATGAAAGTGCTGCAGTGATTGTGAGGAGAGGCCCGTCTTTAACATGCCTGCCATTTACAGCTACAGGCTTTTATGCTGATAGCGCTGAAAAATCTGTTCGGAGGCTGTTTGGATAGTCGCTCTAAGCCAGAGCTGCCAGTCTTATTTCACATTTACAAAAATTGATTTATGCTTTTTTAAATGCTTTTATTTTATTTTTTAGATTTCATTTGAACTTAGTGTTTCATTTCAGAACAATTGCTAAAAAAATAAAAATCACTCAGAACTATTGCTTAAAAATAAAATTTGCTCAGAACTATCATTGAAAAAACTAAAATTGCTCAGAACTATCGCTAAAAAATTTAAATCACTCAGAAGTATTGCTAAATAAATGCCAAATATCATTTTAGTGATAATTATAAGTGACTTTAATTGTTTCAACAATAGTTCTGAGCGATTCTAAGCGATTTGAATTTTTAGCAATAATTCTAAGTGATTTAAAGTTTTTTAATGATAGATAGTTCTGAGCGATTTTAATTTTTTTTAGGATTTTTTTTAGGAATAGTTCTAAATGTTAATTTGTTTGTGATGATTCTAAGCAATGAAAATTTTTAACAATAGTTTTGAGCAATTTTTATTTGCTTGTGATGATTCTAAGCGATGAATTTTTTTTTAATGATAGTTCTGAGTGATTTTAATGTTTTTAGTGATAGTTCGGAGCAATTTTAATTATTAGCGATAATTCTAAGCGATTTTAATTTTTGGCAATAATTAAGCATTTTTACATTTTTTTAACGATAGTTCTGAGTGATTTGAACTTTTTAGCAAAAATTCTAAGCAAATTTAATTTTTTAACAATAGTTCTGAGTGTTTACATTTTTTTGTGATAGTTAAATTTTTTTAACAATAAAACTGAGCGGTTTTTATTTTTTAGCGATAATTCTGAGCGATTTTAATTTTTTTTAACAATAATTCTGAGCGCTTTAAATTTTTTTGTAATAGTTCTGAGTGATTACATTTTTTTTGTGATAATTATAAGTGATTTAAATTTTTTCAAGGATAGTTCTGAGTAATTATAATTTTTTTAGCGATAATTTTAAGCGATTTTAATGTTTAGTAATGTTTTAAGTGATTTACATTTTTTTAAAGGTAGTTCTGAGCAATAACGTTTTAGTGATAATTCTAAGTGATTTATATTTTTTTAACGATAAATCTGAGCGATTTTAATTTTTGTTAGGGATAGTTCTAAATGATGTTAATTTGTTTGTGATGATTCTAAGCAATTAAAAAAAATTTAACAATAGTTCTGAGCAATTTTAATTATTAGCGATAATTCTAAGCGATTTTAATTTTTAGCGAAAATTAAGCGTTTTTAATTTTTTTAACGATAGTTCTGAGCAATTTCAACTTTTTAGCAATAATTAAGCAATTTTCATTTTTTGGGGTAATTTTACTTTTTTAGCAAAAATTCTAAGCGATTTTTAATTTTTTAACAATAGTTCAGAGTGATTTTATTTTTTTTAATGATTTTTAATTATTTTAGCAATAATTCTAAGCAATTTTAATTTTTTATCGATAGCTCTGAGCGATTAAATTTTTTTTGCAATAGTTCCGAGCAGTTTTTATTTTTTTTGTGACAGTTCCAAACTATTTTTAGAATGTCCCTCTGTTGTTTCTAACTGCTCCAAGTCAAAATCCTAAAATATTGTATGATATTCTGCTCTTTGCTCCGTAGATGTATCTGTCAATCTACCTTTAACAGCATTTCTAATGCCAACAGCATAGCAGTTGTCATGGTGATGCCCCAGTCGCGGTGGAGTGGGCGGGATCTGTAGAATGACCCAGACATGTGACCTGCTGTCTGCCGGGAAATACCCAGACACACTGACATTTGTGCACAGATGTGAGTAATGCATTACAAAACATTAAAAAAAAGACATTAAAAAAAGGAGCAACATCAAAAAAAAACTATTAATTAAAAAAAAAAAATGAGGCAGCAGACTGTTCTTATTATTATCTTATAATTAACTAAAACATTTTTGTTAATTGAAATAATTATGAAAAACTGAAACTAAAAATGTAAACTACCTAAAATCAGTTTAATTACTACAATTAGTAACTGAAATAAAACTAAAACTGAAATTACAAAAATAAACATTTAAAATAGACAAAACAGCACCTAAAAAATAATTAATTAAATTAAAATGAAATACTAAAATAACACAGAGGACAAAAATATTAAATTTGTACATTACAGAACCTGTGAAAATGATTTCTGATTTCTGCTTGTAACCAAAAAATAAAAAAATAAATAAAATTTATCCTTGATTTAAGGCCACTTTTAAAGTAGTCATTTACTAATTCTCAATAATAATATTATTTATATGAAATACCAAACATTTTGCAATCTTTGCACATCATACACACATCAAAAAACACACCCTGAGTGCAACAGACCATGATGACGTGTCGCTGTCTGCTGGAAATACAATACCCACAATCCCACAGTGCTCTCATTCACCTGAACGACAGAGCCAGGAATAGAGAAGGTGACCTCACAGGTAAGAAGAAAGACACTGCGGCAAAAACCTCCACCATCTGCTGCTCGCGCTGAAAGACAAACACACACACGCATACACAAAACACACACGCAAACGTCTCCAAAAACAGGCTTCAGCTTCATTCTGCATTATATAAAAACAGGGTTATTACAGCTGAGTAAAACTGAAACCGTAAAAAACACTTCTGTTACTTGAAATAAAATAAACAGTGAAAAAAATAACTAACATAAAATTTAAAATAACCAGACATTAAAAAAAATAAAAAATAAATAAATAAATAAAACCACCTAAAATAAAATCTGAAAATAAACAGTATTTTTTTTAAAATAAAAATGTAAATAAAAAATAAATAAAACAAACTAAAATAAAAACTGAAAAAAAATGCCACACAAAAAATTCTAATAGTACCTAAATGATACTAAAATAACACATGACAATGAATAGAAAATGGCAAATAAAAAAAAATAACATGACAAAAACACAATTACAACGAGCATAACTATACGTTTACACATTTAGCTAGTATAACATGGTTAAACGTGCCGCTGCGACTGTATGAATGGAGCGTCTCTGATGGAAACTCTTGTCTCTGAGAGCTGTAATTACAGTAAACGCCGTCTTCCTGTGCATTCCTGCAGAAGAACGCACAAACCCGTCAGCTTTTATCTCCTAAACGACTCGTTTTAAGAGCACCAGCCACTTGGGAAGAAAAAAAAACCTTTAAGGCTTTCATTCATTCAGTGTCATTTTAGATTAGACAAACAAATGAACAGACTTTTCCAAACACTCACAAACAAACGCTTTTGTTCAGACGGCGCTGGCTTCATACCGATGCGTGCGGATGAAGCATCACAAAAGGTTTCAGTTACTGACGCCTTTGTAGAAACGCTTCATTTCACAGGCGTATTTGACTCCCATGATTCATTTATTCTGTAATGGAAAGCGCTCAACAGTCACCGTCCTCGTTCTCAGCAGAACTGGTTCAGCACATTAATTTTCTCCGAAATCTCTTTGGTAAACAGTTTTAGGCTCTTCAAGAAAAACAACCAGCTCTCGCATGCAAAATTTAACATGCACTTTAAAGAACCACAAGAAAGCCTACAATTATAGCTGCAGTTTTGCTGTTGTTTTATTGGTGCCGTTTCACACTGTAGAAAGATTAACGCAAACTAAACTCCTGCACCACCTTCCATAGTTGTGTAAAACCAATTCATTTCCAACAACCTGAACAAAATGCAATTTCAATTTTTTTTAGTCTTTGCTCAAGAATGACTCCAAAAAAAGAAAAAAACAACTATGCAGAACACACTCTAAACATTAAATATGAAATTCAAATGTAAATACAATAAAACTAAACTAAGCAAGAGAACGAAAGTGGGAATATGGGCTGTTTATGCTGTAAGCTTGCGTAACAGGGACATAATTAGACCTAAAGTGATCAGTAACGGGGAAATATTTAGCCTACGCTTTATTAATTATATACGCAGGTCATCCGACAGGAAAGATTTTCCGTCGCTGTACCTAAAAACAAAAACAGCAATGCAACAAACGCAGTGTGCATTTGTCTATACAATAATGTACATGCAATTATCTGAATCTGTAATATACATAAATCATACACTGAACTGCATTTACATGGGAAAGTTGCTTATTTTATTACACAAGTATCTAAATATGTATTATTCCTCTTATTATGTTTAGAAAACCACTTAAATGTGAGATATTTTCTCAAAGATGTGGCAAAGATGAAGAGCAAACGTCAGAAATCAATATATATATACTCTAAAAAAAATGTTGAGTTATATACAACCCAGCACTGGATCAAAATTGGACAAACCCCACGAGTCAACTTAAAATGATTTGTTACCCCGCTGCCTTGAAATTTTAAGTTCAGTCAACTCGAATTAAGTTGTACTGACAACTTAGATATTTGAGTTGATTTAACAAAAAATTTGGTTTGTTAAACTTAAAAGCTGGGCTTGTTACCCAGCTGTCTTAAAATTTTAAGTTGAATCAACTCTTACCTAACTTGTCACTTAGCACAACCTAACATTTCAAGTTGACTAAACTTAGAATTTTAAGGTAGCCGGGTAACAATTTTTTTTTTTTAAGTTGACTTAAGTTGTTTTGACTCAGCAGTTGGTTTAAATGTTTAACTCAAACTTCTGGGTAGTTTTATTTAACTCAACTATTAGTTGAAAAATTACTATATTGCTGGCTTAAAATGACTGTAAAAATGTTGTTAAAAAAAAAAAGGTTGTAAGTTAAAAATAAAAAAATTAGATAATTACTAGAGGGATCAGCATTAATCAAAAGGTAAATTTTTTATTAATAATTTTTATTAAAAAAAAATGTTATTTAATTATTATCTATCCAACTTATTAACAAATGTTAATTTATTGAAAAATATTAATAAATGTTCATTTTCAATCTATTTTGGGTTCATTTTAAATGTTGTTTAATGTTACGTCACAATTTCAAATAACAATGTATCTTTTCAACAATATTTTTACATTCTACTGTCAGTTTTGAGTATCATTTGCAGTGCTTCATGGGATAAGTAGCGTATTGCTTTATAAAAGATGTCACACTCTAAAAAAAACAAATATGTTGTAAATTAAAAATCAAAAACCAGGCACATAATTACTAGAGGAATCAGCAATAATTAAAAGGTGAATATTTCTTAAGCAATTAAAAAAATGTTTATTATTTAATTATTATTTATTGAACTTATTAACAAATGTTCATTTATTGAACATAATAATAAATATTAATTTTCATTATATTTTAGGTTCATTTTAAACAAGAAATTCTGGGTTAAGTCACAATTTTAAATGTATTTTTTTCAACAATATTTTTACACTCTACTGTCATTTTTGAGTATCATTTGCAGTGCTTCATGGGATATGTAGCGTATTGCTTTATAAAAGATGTTACACTCTAAAAAAAACAAATAGGTTGTAAATTAAAAATCAAAAACCAGGCACATAATTACTAGAGGGATTAGCAACAATCAAAAGGAAAATATTTATTAACAAGCAATTATAAAATAAATGTTTATTATTTAATTATTATTTATTGAACATATTAATAAATGTTAATTTCCAACCCATTCTGGGTTCATTTTAAGCAAGAAATACAGTCATTTGTAAGCAATATTTGAGTTAAATAAAACTACCCAGAAGGCTGTGTTAGGTCAAAACAACCCAAACGCTGGCTTTGTCCATATTTCACCCAGCACTGGGTTGCTGTATATGTATGTATGTATATATATATTTTTATATATATATATATAAGTTTTGGTTTTTCTTTGTGCAGACGCTCAGATGTAGATTATATAAGGGCAGTATATGGGTACAATATGATGACAATAAATAAATTAATTTAAAACAGCAAAGCATCCTATAAAACAAGTCGAAAATGGTGAAATATTATTTATTTGTAACTTACTATATATATAGTGATAAGTGATGAAGCTGTGCATAACAATCAGCTCATTAAAGGAATAGTTTGTCCAAAATGAAAATGAACTCACCCTCAGACCATCCAAGATAGAGAAATTTAGTATCACTTGCTCAGCAAGTGAATGGGTGCCGTCAGAATGAGAGTCCAAACAGCTGATAAAAACATCACAATAGCCCACAAGTAATCCACACCACTTCAGTCCATCAATTAACACCTTGAGAAGCCAAAAGATGTATGTTTGTAAGAAACAAATCCATCTTTAAGACATTTTTTGCTAAAATATGAGTCTATAACCTTTAATAAAGCTTCCTCCAGTGTAAAAAAAAATGCATTTTTTAGTTGTCTCTCACATCAAAATCCACCCACTTTTTTGCTGTGTACAGATTTCTCTCCTGATTCAGACTTTTTCACTGGAGGAAGCGTTATTATGTATTACGGACTCGCATTTTAGCCGGAAGCAATGGTTTGAAGTCAAAACCATCTTGAAGATGGATTTGTTTCTTACGAACACTCAGCATTTGGCTTCTAAAGATGTTAACTGATGGCTTGGTGTGGTGTGGATCACTTGTGATGTTTTTATCAGCTGTTCTGACTCTCATTCTGACGGCACCCATTCACTCCATTGGTGAGCAAGTGACGGAATGCTACATTTCTCCAAATCTGATGAAGAAATAAAGCAAAAATTCATTTTTGAGTGAACTGTTCCTTTAAGAATCATTCCAAATGGGGTCAAAGTATGATTAATGTTCACCGTCAGTCCAGACTCATTTTCCCCATAAACAGAAACAAGCAAACAAACAAATGATTATTACAATCAACCGAAGTGTTGTAGCTACATCAGACCTGTGGCTGAAACCCCAAATCGTACCAGTCCCAGAATTCAAGTGCAGCCGGCGACTTGCGTCCGTGTTTGTCGGCGGAGCAGAAGCTGCAGCCCTTCGAGCGGTGCGATGAGGACGGAAGCTCAGGGGTTCAGTATGCGGCGCGTGAGCTGTATGTAGGCACTTACACAGACAGACACCTGAAGAACCCCGAGTCCCGTCAGGGCGAGTCCATGCCGAAAAGCTCGATGCCCTGAGAGTTCCAGTACAGGCCCACTCCAGAGTTAAACGCCAGAGACCAGACGTACGGGATGAAGAAATCCTCAGGTTGCTCTTCCTCCACGTATTTAAACTTCAGCTCTGGAAACTTCTGCAGAAGGAACACACATGCATTTAGTTATAAACTACTGCTGAGATGTTCAAAAAAATGCAATGCATCCACATTTTTTATTGTGTTCAGTCAGTGAAAAATCTCATCAACCTTTAAGAAATACAAGATATAATATTTGTCCAGATTAATGCATGGAATGGCCTTCAAATAAGTCCAAAGATGCATTCACAGCAGTGTTTTTTTTTTTTATTATTATTTACATACTAGCATAGAATTTATTCATATTTTTAATTAAATTGAAATTTATTTTTATATTTTCAGTTTTCATTTTAGTTTTGGTTTATTTTAGTTTATTTTAGCACTTCAACTTACATATTTTTTTTAAACTTTAAATGTAAGAATACATTTCTCCATCTCATATTTATACTTTATTATATTTCATCTTTATTTTAAATTACAAAATTATTTTGTTTTTGGTCATTTTAATATTTTTAATTTAATTAATTTCATTTTAATTTTTAAACTTTCAGTTTATTATTATTTAAATTTAGCTCCATTTACACATCTGTTTTAATAATTTTAGTACCTTAAACTTTTTTTTACGGCAACGTTTTTTATGTTTTAGTTTTTCCATCTCATTTTTATATATTTTATTATATTTCATATTTATTTTAAATAACAAAATTATTTTATTTTGATATTTAAAATATTCATTTTAATACCTCAACTTAATTTACT